>ML277981.1:15837-123398 GCA_005239495.1 Nicotiana undulata
TAGAAAATACTTACCCACGAGGCTATGGAGGAAGAATTGGCTTGGAGGTCCTCAATGGAGGTTGGGGAAGAAGGAGGAGGCTGAAAATAATGAAATCCCGTGTAGAGTGTTCTGTTTTTGGACTTTCTAAATAACTGGGCGAAAATGTACATCGCGATCGCGGAAATAGGATTGCGATCGCGGAGAGTCTGGTTCACACGCACTGCGATCGCGGCTGAAAAAATGCGATCGCGAAGAAGGACCTGAAATTCCCCTACACTGCGATCGCGTAGCCCAAAGACCCCGCCCTCTGCGATCGCGAAGGGTACCTAGCCAGCCCCCCACCCAGACTACCCTCACTCTATGCGATCGCAGGAGAGAGAGATGTGATCGCGGGAGGCATCTGGGCATAAGTCTGCGATCGCGGAGGCAATCATGCGATCGCAGAGAACAACAGTTGGAATGCGATCGCAGATTCAAAGGTGCGATCGCAGAGAAGAAAACACCAGACACCATATCTGACTTCAAGACACCAGATTTTTTGACTCTTTAACACCCCGTTAGCTACCTGAATCTCACCCGAGCCCTCGGGTCTCAAAACCAAAAACACTCACAACTCCCAAAACATCCTACGGACTTATTCAAGCTTTTAAATTACCAAAATATCATCAACAACAAGGAATCAAACCTTAAAACTCATAGAATTTTCTCAAAACTTCATAAAGCTTAACTTATCCGATTTTAATCCGAATCACGTCATTTCAAGTCCGTTTTACACCAAATTTCATAAATAAGTCACATAACGTATAATAAACCTGTTTCGGGCTTCGAAACCGTAATACGGGCTCGATAACACGGGTTTCACATAATAATTCATTTTCAAAATCCTTTATTATTTTCAGAAAACAATTTTCTTTAAAAATTTATTTCTCGGGCTTGGGACCTCGGAATTCGCTTCTGGACATATGCCCAAGTCCCATATTTTCCTACGGACCCTCCGGGACCGTCACATCACGGGTCCGGGTCCGTTTACCAAAAATGTTGACCAAAGTCAACTTTATTCAATTATTCAATTCAAAGTTCCATTTTTATCAAATTTTCACATAGAAGCTTCCCGGCTACATGCCCGGGCTGCGCACGCATATCCAGGTGAGATTAGCGGAGGCTTTCAGGGCCTCGAAATACAGATTTAGCTAGAATTACTAAGGATGACTTTTTGGGTCATCACAGGTAAACAGGAAGCCAAATAACAATCACCTCCCCCAACCTTGAACGAATCGGAGAAACAGGTAGTAGAAAAAGATGAGGAGGAGGATTTTCTAATCCCTCGAACCTTTATTGTTCCCGAAGATTTGGATGGCACCAAATCAACCATCGAAGAGCTGGAACAGGTTATACTGATGGAGTACCTGCCCAAACAAAAGGTATATCTGGGAATGGTGTTAACTCCTGAACTTAGGAAAAAGCTTATTCAATTTCTTATTCATAACATGGACTGTTTTGCATGGTCCCATTTAGACACGACAGGGATCCCACCAGAGCTAACAACGTATCGTAAGCATGGACCCCAAATTCAGACCAGTGAAGAAAAAGAGTAGGCCCCAGTACGAGTAAAGCACGCCTTTATAAAGGATGAGGTAACTAAAATTCTCAAAATAAGGTCTATTCGGGAGGTGAAATAGCTGGAATGGTTAGCTAATGTAGTTGTAGTCCCTAAAATGGGAACAAACTTAGAATGTGTGTAGACTATAAGGACTTAAACAAAGCATGTCCCAAAGATTCTTTTCCATTGCCTAACATCGATCGCATGATCGATGCCACGGCCGGCCACAAGATCCTTACTTTTCTCAATGCCTATTCCTGGTACAGTCAAATCCAAATGAACCCGGAAGACCAAGAAAAGACTTCGTTTATCACCAAGTATGGAACATATTGTTATAATGTAATTCCCTTTGGGCTAAAAAATGCAGGAGCTACTTACCAACGCCTAGAAAATAAAATGTTCGAAGAACAAATGGGTAAGTGAATGGAAGTTTATATTGATGACATTCTAGTTAAGTCCCTGCACGGAGGACCATGTGGATCATTTGCAGGAAATGTTCGAGATCTTAAGGAAATATAACATGAAGCTCAACCCCAAGAAAAGTTTTTTTGGGGTCGGTTCGGGAAAATTCCTTGGCTTCATGGTATCAAATCGGGGGGATCAAAATCAACCCGATAAAATCAAGGCTATCGAAGACATTGCCATCGTGAACAGTGTAAAATCCGTACAAAGGTTGACTGGACAGATAGTTGCCTAAGGTCGATTCATCTCGAGGTCATCGGATCGAAGCCACAAGTTTTTCTCTCTACTCAAAAAGAAGAACGATTTCACCTGGACCCCAAAGTGTTAACATGCATTGGAAGAATTGAAGCGATACCTATCGAGCCCACCACTGCTTCACACTCTGAAGGCAGATGAGAAAATTTACTTGTACTTGGCAGTATCCGAAATCGCGGTAAGTGGTGTCCTAGTTCGAGAAGAGCAAGGTACGCAGTTTTCTGTTTATTATGTAAGTTGAACCTTAGGAGAATTAGAAACTAGGTACCCACACTTAGAGAAATTGGCACTTGCATTGATAAGAGCTTATAGAAAGTTAAACCTTACTTCCAATTTCACCTTATATGTGTATTAACCACTTACCCACTCCATAATATTTTGCACAAGCCCGAACTATCAGGCCGATTGGTCAAATGGGTCGTCGAACTCAGTGGGTACTATATCAAATATCAACCCTGAACGGCTATCAAGTCTCAAATTTTAGCAGACTTCGTGGCCGATTTCACACCAACTCTCGTACCTGAAGTTGAAAGGGAACTCTTAATGAAATCAGGTACATCATCAGGGGTCTGGACACTTTTCACAAACGGTGCTTCTAATGTGAAGGGATCCGAGATAGGCATCGTTTTGAAGCCACCCACATGTAGCATTATTAGGCAATCCATCAAAACTTCTAAGTTGACCAACAACGAGGCCAAGTATGAGGCCATGATTACAGGTCTCGAGCTAGCTAAAAGCTTGGGAGCAGAAGTCATTGAAGCTAAGTGCGACTCTTTGCTGGTGGTGAACCTGGTGATCAAAACCTTCGAAATTCGAGAGGATGGAATGCAAAGGTATTTGGACAAATTACAAGTAACTTTGCACCGTTTCAAGGAATGGACTCTACAATATGTACATCGAGAACAAAAAGTGTGGTTGATGCACTTGCGAATTTGCGGTCATCGGGCGAGGAAGATGATATCGGCTCGGGAAATGTCATTCAACTCTTGAGATCCGTAATCGAGGAGGGAAATAACAAGATAAATTCTATGAGCTTAACCTGGGACTGGAGGAATAAAAACATCGAGTACTTGAAGAATGGAAAGCTCCCATCTGGCCGAAGACGGAACATTATATAGAAGGGCATTCGATGGACCATTGGCAATGTGTTTGGGACCAGGAGACACCGATTATGTTCTACGAGAGGTCTATGAAGGCACTTTTGGGAACCATTCCAGCGCTGAGTCACTAATTCGCAAAGTCATTAGAGCAGGATACTACTAGGATAGCATGGAAAAAGACTCTAAGGAGTTTATTCGAAAATGCGATAAATGTCAAAGGTTTGCACAAATGATCCACCGTCCCGGAGAACAACTTCACTCGGTCTTATCCCCATGGCCATTCATGAAATGGGGGATGGATATCGTCGGCCCTCTGCCATCAACCCCAGGTAAAGCTAAGTTCATTTTGTTATGACTGACTATTTCTCTAAATGGGTTGAAGCACAGGCCTTCAAGAAAGTCAGAGAGAAAAAGGTTATAGATTTCATCTGGGATCACATCGCATGTCAATTGGGGATACCGACAAAAATAGTATGCGACAACGGTAAACAATTTATCCGTAGTAAATTAACGAAATTCCTCGAAGATCATAAAATAAAAAGGATATTGTCAACACCATATCACCCTAGTGGGAACGGACAGGCTGAATCGACAAACAAGAAAATCATCCAAAACCTGAAGAAAAGGTTGAACAAAGCTAAAGGTAAATGGAGAGAAATTCTACCCGAAGTTCTTAGGGCATATAGAACAACATTGAAGTCCAGCATAGAAGCGACTACGCTTTCCTTAGTATATGTCTCTGAAGCCTTGATTCCAATCGAAGTCGGAGAACCCAATGACAGATTTGACATACAACAGAAGAGTCAAACCACAAGGCAATGACTATTAGCCTCGAATTGTTAGACGAAAAATGAGAAGCTACACTCATTCAAATGGCTGCACAAAATCAACGAATCGAAAGGTGCTACAACAGAAGAACCAACCTCCTCCACTTTGAGTCAGGGACCTAGTCCTAAGCAAAGTCACCATCAACACTAGAGACCCTAATGAAAGGAAGATCGGACTGAATTGGGAAGGACCCTACCACGTCCTCGATATAGTCAGAAAGGGGTCATATAAACTCGGAATGATGGACGGCGAACCACTTCCAAACAACTACAACATATCACTTCTCAAACGATATTATTGTTAAGGTATGACTTTCTCCCTTCTTTCATTTATATATATATTTGACACTAACTCATTACAGGAGTTCGACCAAAGACATTGAGACCTCAAGTTTTAAAGTACGCGTTGAACTCTTTTTCCCTTACATCGATTTTTATCCCAAATGAGTTTTCCGGAAAGGTGTTTAACGAGGACACAACTATGTGCTACCTGAGGAAAATTCAACAGTATCTGAGGCTTCTTTGCAATCAACCTCGAATACTAGGGGGGTATCACCCTCGGATGTTTTATTTTTAAGAAAAATACTTCGTGTCAAAAGGCCTCGATAGGGAAAACTTTGTAATGGTCCAAACGGTCGAATGAACCGTGTCCATATAGATTAGTCAAGTCCTGATGACAAAACATGTACACATGTATAAATTATTCAAAGAAGCATTCTTTCTTTATCAAACATCTCGTGTCTCGAAGCAAATTCCCTATTATGCAACTCTCACACTTATAAAATATTGTGAGAAATGGCTCAAGAGCCAAGTGCATATATACCTCGAATACTCGGGGACTGCCATCGATGATAGTCATATTCGAGTTATCTAAACTCAAAGTCACAAGACGTCAAAGAGGCACCCCTCGATCTATAGGCCAAGGCCACCATTCTCGGGGACTGACATTTCAAACAAGTTCGAAATGTGTTCGAGAAATAAGCCCAAGAGGCATACCTGAAGGATACGGCCAAAATAACACAGCTCGGAGACGTTTGAATTTTGAAATAACAATAGGCTTTCAAATTCTTTGAAAAACCGATTAAAAAGGCTACCCTCGGCAAATAATCAAAAGAGGCTCGATAAAATCAGCCCTCAAATAACCAAAAAGGCTTTGATAATATCAGCCCTTGAAAACCCTTAAGAGGTACCAAACTAGCTTATCACAAACGTGCTAAGGCACAACAAAACAAAGGGGTTTCAATCGACTTTGGACCCTCAAAAAACTCAATGGGTAAAAAATTCATGCTAAGGCATAAAGAAATTTGTACTAAGTCTTTTAAGCCGAAAGGGGAAAATAATAGCCATTTTTTAGAGGCCATATCGTCCCAATCTAAAGAGCCTAAGGGACAATAGATTTAGAGTTCGAGACCTTGTTCTCACTCAACTCGGACCTAAGGGTTCCACTATTCCGAGCTCGAATAAAGCCGACTTGAATATAGCTCGAGGATTCATCATAAAACCTTAAGGGGTATGTTATTGTAAGTTCGAAACTTACCCATTACTTGATAAAAAACCTAAGAGTTTGTTCTATTCTAAGTCCAAAATTTACTCGAACTTAGTTATAAAAACAATGTAGTTACGGCTTCGATCAAGCCATCCGAGATAAAATCTCAAATATATTACTGAGTTCGAGGACTCGGCCTCGCTTAACTAAAAAACCTAAGGGTTTGTTCTCTCTGAGTTCGAGCTAATTCTCACTCAATTATCAAAAGTATAGCAACAAAAATTTTCACAAGGCAATGGCACAAAACATATTTGAACATAAAGTTGTGAAGGCATTCAAAAGAAGTTTCTTTCATATATTGAAAGAAATGTACAAAAGATCGATTAAGGTCATACAAAAAGAAAAGAAAAAGAAACTATGTCCTAACTACGGTCGGGGATGACTTCTCCTTCGGGAGCATCCTCTATGGGAGCAACTTCTTTTACAGGCCCCTCGTCAGATCCTTCTCGACTGCCTTCTTCATCATCGTCTTCATCATCGGAGGAGGCAAGATTCCTAGCTTCAGCTTCGAGCACCTTGGCTTGGGTTATCTCCTCAGAGAGATCAAAACCTCGAGCATGGATATTCTCGAGGGTTTCCCTCCGGGATTGACACTTTGCCAAGTCATCGTTCCATTGTTCCCGATTATAAGCCTCCCTTAGCTGCGTTGAGCAACCTCGGCATCGGCCAGGTTCATGGCAATGGACTTGTCCGCCATGACCTTTGTCTTCTCGATCTTCGCCTTGGCCTCAGCAAACCCGACTTCAATCTCCTCGATCCTCTTGGCCTGAGTCGAGATTTTCTATTTGATGCTCCGAGGATTAATCTCGGCCGATGATAATTTGGCCAAGGTAGTCTCTTTTTTCGCAGCCAGGTGGTCCGCATTCTCCTTCCACCGATCACAATCAACCTTGACCCGATCGACCTCTCCTCGAAGCAGCCCGATCCTTTCTACCTTCTGCTGCAACTGAGATAGTGAAATATTAGCCTCCACAGTTGGGTTGAGTCTATACTTTATCAAAATGATGGTTACCTTCTTGTCTAGTTCGGCCTCCTCTTCACGAGCCTTAGCCAAATCCGCTTGAAGACCCTTTATGGTTTTATCCTTTTGGCCACAAAGTAGCTTCAGAATGTTCCTCTCCTCTGAGACCTTCTGGAGTATGGTTTCACACTAGCTAAGGTCAACTCAAAACTTATCAAAGGACTAACAAGAAAGAAAATACGAGTCAGTTTTGGAGGAAAAAGAGTAAAGAAAAGAATTGCAGTAACTGATACTTACCCGAGGAAGGAGACGTTGGGCCTCTTCTAAAAGAATAGAAGCGTCATTGATATCATAGGCATCGTCGATTCTAGTAAATCAATCCCGAAAGTGATCCCATACACTAGAGCCTCCCCCTATATCGGGGGTCTTCAACTCCTGAGCCTCCCTTAGTGCCTCCTTAAAAAAAGTCAGAAGAGAAGGCTAGTGACCAGCTATCATGGCCCCGAGATAGTCGCTCGGGGCGCTTTGATTGACCTTTGGGGTCTCAGAATTGTCCCCGTCCGGTGTAGTGCGGATGGCCAAGAAATGATCTCGACCCCTAGAGATTCAGGATCCATACCCGAATTCTTTTTTGAATCCTCCTTGACACGAGGCTTGCTTACAGCAGCAGTCGTCGGCTCGAAAGGTTTGGCGACCTCGACGGCTTTCCTAGGTCAGACCGTCAATGCCGAGGAGACTTCCTCTTCTTCTTCTTCTTCGTCTCTCAGGTATTGGACTGACTCCACCATGAGAACAATTACTTTCCTCCTCACCCTTCGAGTCTTGGTCTTGGGGTCCTCGGATTGCGAGACACCCTTCCTCTTCTTGTCTTTTTTTGGCTTCGGAATCTAGGACTTGGTTTCTTCCACGCCACACGAGGGCCTTAATATGGCGTCCTTGGTCAGGCCTGCATGAAAGAAGATTATTGATGAACAAAGTACAAAATATTTTCAGAGTGTGAGAAAGGAGATCTTTACCGTGGTTCTTGGCCTCCCATCTGCTCCTTGCCAAGTCACGCCATGCGTGTTCAGCATGAGTGGAAGTTGAAGCTAGTTTCCGAAACCAATCTTCAAGGTCGAGAATAGATGCATGTCGAAATGGAATATTAGGCGAAGTCAAAGAAGGTACGAAGGACAAAGTTTAAAAGATCACTTACGGTCGGTGTTCCACTCCTCAAGGAACGACATCTTCTCCTCCGGGATAATGTCACGGGTCTTCACCCATATGATACGGCTCATCCAACCTCGATCCTTATCCTCGTCGATGCTCGAGAACAAGGCCTTTGTTATCCGCCGTTGAAGCCTGATTAGTCCTTGATAGATTCAAGGCCGGTACAACCGCATGAGGTGATTTAGAGTAAACTCCATCCCCTCGACCTTTCTAGAGAAGAAGCACAACATGATTACTATGCACCATAGAGAGGGGTGGATTTGACCTAGGGTGACCTGATATCTTTTACAGAAGTCAAGGATCACCGGGTCGAGGGGACCCAATGTGAAGGGGTAAGTGTAAACACTTAGGAACCCCTCCACATATGTAGTGATGCTCTCTTCGAGAGCAGGTATTTTCACCACGACCTCGGGACCCCAGTTGCAGTCCCTCTTCATGGCCTCGAGATGGCTCTTCATTATCGAGCACATGTACATCGACACATGCTCGCATCGTCCTAGGACAGATGAAGGGTTTTCGACCTTGAAGTCAGATTTTAGAGTATACGAGCCGAGAATGTACTCATGGAGAAGCGGTTCCACCGGCCCCTTGGACGACCAGGAAGAGGATGGGAAGCTTTCTCCTTCTGCGGTACGGTCTTTGAGGTTTTCGCCATTGATATAAGTAAAGAAGGGGAAGGAAAATGAAAAACGGGTGGTTTCGGTGCTAACAAAGGTGGCTCTACAGGCAGCGAAAGGGAGGAGATGAAAAGAGTTAGAAGACTTAGAGGTTTGATTAGAGCAAAAGTAAAGTTTGATTCAATGAAGAAGCGGGTATTTATAAGCTCACGGCGACGGTTCGGTGGCGCGAGTGGCCGACCGCTAACTAAGTGGCATTAATGATTTGGGGAAGTGGACCGACGGGGCGTTTTGGTCCCATCCTTCGCTTACGTGACGACATCATGATAGAGGTTTCGAAAGGTCAAGGCTCAAACTGTTTCTTATTATATCACTCCAAGAAACGCGGGGACTATCTGTATACGGTCGAAATCGGGCATGTACGAGGAGCTGCCTCGAGAGTAAGCTCGTAATTGACCAGGCTCAAGCTCGATGGCAGAGTACGAAGCGTGAAGATCGAAGTACTCGCTGAAGATCGAGAACGAGTATGATCGACTTCGAGTAAGGCATAATAACGGAATGGCGAGATATTAGCAACCAGCCGAAGATCTCGGCGGAATCACGGAACAGATCGAACCAAGCGGTTATTGACACCAATCATGGGATTTATTTCTGTTATTAGAGAATTGTACCTTATTTGGAATTCCTCTACTATATAAAGAGGGACCCCATTCATTTGTATGATCATCATTCACTGATAAAAGATATATACGTCGCTTTATTTCTCTTACAGTTCATTATTGTTCTTATTGACCAACCTCGAGACCATCTCGAATCGAGGTCGAACACACTGCTAGAACACTGGCTTGATTTATTTTATCGTTCAATTTATTCATCTATTTTACTGTTTATCAATTGGTATTGGATTAAATCATGTATCCTTAAAACTACAATATAAGTTTAATTATTACTCAAATTTTAGGGTAAACAAAAGCGATATATGTTAACTCGAGTGGAGAGATTATTATTGTGGAAGAAGACGCTGAGGAAGAGATTGAATAGGAAAATCACGTTGCTATTCACCATTTGAGATTACTAGAGTTTACCAGGGATAATGGAACAAGGGATGGTTTATGTGGACGAGTGGTCGTGGTCGATGCTAAATGAAGCAACGGCATTACAGAAGGATTAAAATTGAAATTGACAGAGGTGGAAGAAGCCGAAGAGAGAAAAGAATATGGAAATTTTTAAGAAACCGAAAATAAAAAACAGCCTATTTAAAAAGGAAAAATAATTATAAAAAGTTAATAACGGTAATATTACTTGATAGTGTAAGAAAAATTGATACATTGACCAATGTACAAAACTTATTCACTAAATCCTACTAATATATATTGAGAGAGGAAATCCATACACCATCGACCCACGTTTCTCCAACAATTACTTAACATGTTTTAAAATTATTTTCCTTATTAACCCGTGCAAATTAAAGTCAAACAAAGGCATTCAATGAATCAATTTGAAAGGGAATGTCATGTTTGACTTCTTGTTTGTTTTTAAGAAAGAAAAATCGTTAACCTTACTAAATAAAAAGATTTGATGTTTTGCCCATATCCACATGCATACATTTTTAGGCTTAGCCAATTATACGTTTTAAGCATTAATATATGGTTTTATATTGTCAGAACAGGATGCATGCGCTAGCTATACCTAATCACTGATTAATCTTTACGAATTAATTAAGTGCACATTGTCTCTTGAAATCCCATGCGGATATTTTTACATATATGAAAAATAGGGCAAGTCATCAATCTAAATCTTTTCTTATTGCAATAGGTTGGAATACCTTCAAAATCCTCAGTGTTACAAAACAAGCCAGTTATCTGCTTACAACTGCTCAAAGAACAAGACAATTAAGGATGCTTAATTTCCTCAGTCCTTGATATAAAATTAAGATGTCAATTTTGTTACAAAACAAGTCTTTGCTGAGTCAAATGTGGTTAATGGATCCTAACCCAAATTCCCTCGCTTGGGATATCTTGATGAACCACAAATAACATATAGTAACCTGGTGGTGCTAATTTACCTGATTTTGGAAACACCAGACTGACTTGATAGACGAATTTTCCAATCAGTCTTACATCTCCACTTGAAAGCACCAGCATTCTTTGGTTCATAGTAAATGAATGTGTATTAAACCCGGGTGCAACCATTGTTATTTTGATCAAATCTCTGTTTAGTAATCCGGAAACAGTAAACTGAATATTAACTCGTTGCCCATACTTGAATTTATGGCGAGAAACGGGAGAAATGATCTGTGGTCTCAAATTAGCAGATTCTGAATCCAAATAAGATGGTGAGAATGCTTCCAGGCTTAACTCTGTTGGAAAAAGTACTCCGGTGAAGTTGTAAAACTCATTTGGGTTACTACCACCAACAAGAACCCGACCATCTCGAAGTAAAACAGCTGTTGAGTGGTACATTCTGGGTATGGTATTCGGGTTATGTACCTCGAATCTTGAATCAAGTGGGTTATCAGGTCGATAAATTACAGGACACAAGACCGGGTCCCTACCAAGTTCCCATCCAGCGGCGCCCGAGGCTGCTCCATTTAGAATCAAAACATTTCCGTTTGGTAGAATCACCATGTCACCCATTGTTCGAGCTAGTGGCATGGTTTCCATTGTCCACTGTGGATCCGGGTCGCTAATTGTAATCCGACCGCAAGTATTTAATGCACCCAAAAAGTCACCTGTTGTTGCTTTGAGGTATGACCCTCTTGGTGTTCCACCACACACCAAAAACTCAGCTTGGATCGTTTGTGCTTGCAAGTTCTTTAATGGAAGAAGAACTGCAGAACCCGTACTTGGATAATTTCTTGGGTCGCCACCAGGTATTTGTGGGTAAGTTTTTACTACAGTTTTCGTCGTGTAATCGAACAAGATAGCTCTGTCATTAGCAAAAATGAATAAATTTCCATCTACATTGAGAAAAACAAAAGGGTAAAGATTGTTCTCCTCCATAGGATCATTAGTCTGCTCGAGAAACGGCAGGCTAAAGACATTGTTGGTTGAAGCAGTCTTAGGATAAAACTCGTAGTTAAAAGCGGCACGACCGCCAATAATAATTTGCCTGCCGTCTGGAAGCATATGATTGGTAGCATACCATCGACTTTGAATTAGGCCATTTCCCATTTCCTGCCAGTCACAACTGCTCCTTTTACTCGTAATGCACGGTTTGAAAACTCTTACGACGTTTACACCGTCGTTGAAACCACCAGTTTGGACCAAAGAACCGTCGGAGGTGGCGGAGCCAGAGGAGCACCACACATTGGTCTGGACCATGAGGGGACGTACAGAGTTGGTGGTGACGTCGAATTCTACAGAGTGAGCAGTGCAGTCAACTACCAACGCGAGGTCATTAGAGTTGTTGCGGCATTTTCCATTGGGCAATGCGATGTTGGATGCACCAAAGTCAGTGCGGTCGAACATGACGACTCTATCGTTGTTGAGGAGTTGCATGTGCATGGCTGAAATGCCAATGTCGGACATCAGTAGCTCCCACTTGCCACCAACCGCAGCGTTAGCTGGGTTATGGTGAAATGGTAGTAGCAGAATAAGCAGAGGCAACTGCCAAAGAAAATTGGATAAAAGAATAACTATTGGTCTAGTCGTCATTAGCTGTTTTATTTTTCTTTGTTGAGTAGGCTAGTTACGTAGAGGCTGTGTTGTTTTAGGTGAAAATGTATATGGTTAAGCGAAGTGGTGATTTCCTTTATATAGTGAAGGAGTAGTACAAAAGCTAGCAATGGTTTGCATAAATAAATATTTTGCTACTTTCTCCGTTTCAGTTTATGTGAACACGTTTCTTTTTTGATCTGTTTCAAAAAGAATAACTTTTTTATAAATTTGAAAACAATTTTGTTTAACTTCAAATTCTATCCTTAATGAGAAGTTTTTATAACCATACAAATACTTTTGATCTTTTTTTGACTTGTTTAGGATTACAAATTCTAAAAATTTACGTTTTCTCTTAAACTTTATGTCCGGTCAAACAAGTTGACATAAATCGGAATCGACGGATTACTATTGGTGGAATAGGATTTAACCCTTTTAAGACTACTTTACAGAGCAAAAGCAATGTTATATGAAATAAAATGGAAAGAACATACTTTAAATTACGAGCAACAGGAGGAATAAAGTGCACGTGTGTGAAAGATGGAGCAAAAAGCTAAGCCGTAGGTGCTTTTTTAGCATTACAGGTAATTGATGCATACAAGGAATATATACGAGTCGTATACTTTATACTAATTACTTTTAACCTGGTCGAATATTATCTTCATTAAAAAATAACACTTAATAGAAATAGAGACGTCCATAAAATTTTATTATATGGATTTGTCAAAGATCTCTCTTGTTCTAATAAGCCGTTTGATCGTTGTTTCGATATCAATTAATTACTTGTTTTCTTATTTGATATGTTGATTGACATGGAATATATAAAGACTCTTTTTACTTTTAGGTCGCGACAGAATAATTTATATTAGGTAGTCAAAAAGTATATACAATTTGTATAATTTTTTTATATAACATACTATATATATATATATATATATATATATATATATATATATATATATATATACACACACACTAGCTAATCGCCATCAAACGCTACATTGTAGGTGTTTAACCAAAGAATTAGATCCTTTGACCAAAGTTGTTTTTAGGATGAACGCGGGTTACTGATAATCAAGGAAATAATATTAAATAAAGAAATATAAGTAAAAGACAATAGTATGATACGCCGAAAAGTAAAGTGTGTTGTATTCGCAGTCTAGATCTCATTTACAAGTTATATTCCCTTCCTTTATATAGGGAGTTTCTTAATATGACGTCTGATTCTCGCAAAGATCACCCATTAATAACTAACTATTACATTAATGAGGCGTTACAAAGGGTAACCGTAACTGTTGCATGAAGGTCACATAACGTATGGATCACTAATTGAGGATCCTTGAATCTGCCCGTAGCTCTGTCCGGATTCACTCTGACCGTGTCTCTTCCCCGTCTTAATCAGGGTGAATTTCCCGTGGCTGATGAACTCGAAGGTTTATTGATCCATGCCTCTTTGTTACGTACCTCTTTATAGAATCATATACAGTTGTCGCGTTTTCCTTGCTCCACGTAGCCGGCTGAATTGTCTAGAATCAGCTTACGTGTGAGACTTCATTTTTACCAATACAGATAGTCCCCCCACTTACCATTTATTTATCGATTAATATTTGGTAAGTGGATACGCATTTATGTCGGGAATATTTTGCCGCCGCTTTACCTCAAAACATTGTATCCTTCTCTGAACATAGGCGTCGTTTGTCACTTCCATTTAATGCTCAAACCACGTGTCCTTCCCGGATTGGTTCTGCAGTTACTCGGCGCCTTTTAGGGCTTTTTGCGGTTGCGTCAGTCCCGAAGTGACACTTTCAATTATGACTTTTCATCATTATTTTTTCCCATGTTTGACGGTTGTTCTCATGTATAAATACCTTTCTTCTTTTTTTTGCTTCCACAAAACACTTTCTAACTTGTCTCTTTTACTTGTAAAGAATTTTTTCTTGCCTTTGTAAACATGACTTCTTCAAATCAACCCAAAAGAGCAATAGATGTTGAGAATTTAGCACTATTTTTTGCTCCGACTAGGAGTCGGAGGGGTGGTAGACTAAGGAGTATAGGATCCACTCCTTTGAGAGGCTCTTCTTCTTCTCAGATAGTCTCCCCTCCTTCTGTAGGTCTCTAGTTTCTCCAAGGGCTAGGGCTTCCCGGTCTTTATCTAGAGGTAGAGATGAACACCTTCGTGAACCTAGAGTTGATGAAATTATTCCCGCTGAGTTTGTATTTACTAGGGACAATCAAGTTCTCGTAGATCAATCTTTTTCCCTTGATAGCGTTGAGAGGTATCCAACCCTTATTACTGAAGGTCAGATTTTCCTTGTTCGTAGGGAGTGTTTTTGGAGGTCTGATTTCCCTATCTATATTTCGTATAGTAATCAAAGAATAACATCTTACAAGACGGGATATTCTTTTGTTTATACGTACCCTTTTACTCTAGGGTTTAGACCTCCCATTGATCCAGTCATAATTGAATTCTGCCGTTTCTTCAATATTTGCTTAGGGCAAGTTGGTCCGCTTGTGTGGCGAGTTGTTGCGTGTCTTAGGCGTTTAACTTCTTTAGCGTCGATTCCTTTTACTTTTAACCATCTTATTCATCTCTACTCTCCTGCCTTATTTCGTCAAGGGGTTTTTACTCTGGCTGCCAGGAGTAAAAAAGTGTTGGTAACCCCTGGAGATGATAAGGACAGAGGTTGGTACCTCCGGTACGTCGTTGTGCCCACTGCTGGTTTAGTGGGTGAAGAAAATCTTCCCTTCCCTGAGAAGTGGAATCGTGCACGTGAGTACATTTTAGCTCACATCTATTTATTTTCCTTCTTTCTGACTCGAGATGTTTTACTAACACCGTATCTGTTTCTTCTTCTCTCAGCAATCATGGGTACTGTTGAGAATGTCTCCAGTATCCGTGATTGGGTAGAAAAATTATTGTCCGTTGCTCCTATGGAAGAAAGATCTTGGAAGTACTTCGCTGGGAAGTACGGTTGGCAAGTGAAGACCCACGGTAAGTGAAGCTTTTGTTTCTGCTTCTTTCCTTACTCGAGCCTTTTTCCTTTTTTTGCTTAACATTTTCCTTTTTGATAGGATTTTCTGCTCGTGGGGTGTCTGCTACGTCTATTTCGAAGATGTCTCTGGCCCAGGCCCAAGATATTATTGTTTGTTCATCTTCCTCGAAGAGGAAGGTTGGTGAGTCTCGATCTGTAGAAGAAGAAGAAGAAGAAGAAGAAGAAGAAGAAGGAGGAGGAGGAGGAGGAGGAGGAGAGAAGGAGAAGAAGGAGGAGAAGGAGGAGAAGGAGGAGGAGGAGGAGGAGAAGGAGGAGAAGGAGAAGGAGGAGAAGGGAAAGGAGAAGGTGAAGAAGAAGGAGAAGGAGAAGAAGGGGAAGAAGAAGAAGTAGAAAAAGAAGAAGAAGAAGAAGAAGAAGAAGAAGAAGAAGGAGGAGGAGAAGGAGAAGAAGAAGGTGCTTTGGTGCATAGGTCACAGAGAAGGCGGGTGATTTCGGACGATGAGTCTACACCCATGACTTTGCCTTTCGTTTCTGAAGTCAGACCCTCTACCTCTGAAGATGCTTCACCTTCTCCCGTTCATGAATCTGTAGATTACTGGTTCCATGAAGGATTTGGTCTTGCCTCTGATGAAGTCCCCTTGGTTGTCTTTCCCGCTTCTTTAAGAGAAGTTGTTTCATCTGCTCCTAGTATCTCCTCCACTCCTTTGGCTATTACTGCTTATGTTGTTGCTTTGACCGTGGCTTCCTCGACTCTTCAATCCTCCGTGCCTGCTGCTTTACCCGTGGCTTCTCCAGCTCCTCAATCCTCCGTGCCTGTTGCTGCTTCACCTTTGCCTGCTTCCGTGCCTTCCGTTAAGGAAGTAGGGTCTTCCAGCAGGGAGATACGGCAAGTAATAATAGAAGTTCCAGCTGAGAGGAGTCTTTTAAAGAAAATGGGTGAGCTCGAAGTGTGGCTTAAGCCCTTGATAGGTCCCACGGAGAAGTCCAAGCTAGCTAGCCACAGTGCCCTTACATGGACCAATGAAGTTGTGCATACCTCTTTGAAGGTATGGTGCAGTTTATCCCATTTCATTTTCGTATATGAAATTTATCATATCTAATTGGTTTATTTCTTGTAGATTAATATTATAGGCATGGAGCTCATGAAGAGTATCTCAAATAAGGATCAGGAGACAAAAGAGTTGCAGGCTGATGTTGATAATTGGAAGGCACAGTATGACAGCTTAAGGATTGACATGGATGACCTAGAAGAGGAAAGGAGTACCTTGAAGCGGCAGATGAGACTCATGGCAGCAGAACTGGCAGTGGAGAAGGCTTCTTCCAATCATGCTGATAAGGACAAGAGCATTCTGGAATCTTCATTTGCTGAGCAGCTATCCCGTGCCTCAGAAGAGATTAGGAACTTGAAAGACTTGCTGGGGCAGAAGGAGGAATATTCAGGCGAGCTCATGCAATCACTCACCCGTACTCAGGAGGATCTTCGTAATGCTTTAGACAAAGTTCAAACTCTGTAGGAGTCGACTGTACCGTTGAGGGCTGCCCATGAAGCTGCCGAAGCGGAGAAGGACGGGCTGAGAGCTGAGCTTCAAGTATGGGCAAGGGATTATGAAGATCTTGAAGAGGCGGCTGTTGTCGATGTGAGTTGGGCGTTTATGAATTCTCGCCTTGACACATTGACGGAAATGAGTCAAGAGGGTTTCGACCTTAGTGCTGAAATAGCTAAAACTAAGGAAGCCATGGAGAATGCTCAACAAGGTCATAACCTCTCTTCACCTGATGGTGAGACTCCTGCAGCTCGTGCCTCTTCATCCCAAGTTGCTCCCGTTCCTCCTGCCGGTGATGAAGTCAATCCTCCTCCTCAAGAAGATTAAAGTGTTGATTCACCCTTCTTCTTCTTTTTATTGGTGGTTACCCTGAGCTCCATCGGGGGTAAATTTGAATCTTTCTAAAGTCCTCAACTGACAACTTAGGGGAATTTTAATGTATAAACTATATGCGGCTAAGTAAGAACTAAGTAGCCGCTCTTTTTTTGAATATATGCAAAGTGTGACTTTTTGTTTTGAGCTTTTGTTTCACTCTTTAGTCATTTGCATGTTTTGATTTTTGAGGTTTTTGTTTTACCTCTGAATTTTTGCATGAAGATGCTTAAATTACTCGTACCTTTTCATTGTAGGCACGGTGTTTGTATAAAATGTGAGCCTTATTTGTAATAGGCTTTGTTTGTGAAAGAGGGCCCTTTCTTTTTTATTGACACTTAATGAAGAAGACGTCTCAACTTCATGATGGTGTAATAATGCAATAGAGTGATAGGAATTTTTCACATGTTTGAGAATGCTTCTGAAGAAAGTTTTTCGTTTGAACTTTCATGACATTTTACATGTGTTTGATTTATCGTTTAAAACTCATGTTGCAACTGTTTTCATTTAACAGATTTGATACACACTTGTATCTCGTAACTGTTTTCATAGGTAACAGTGTTTTTCGAATTAATACAAGGAAACAACTGCTTTTCATTAGTAACAGTTTTTATAATGATCGGGGCTTTTACCCGTAACTGTTTTTGTTGACAACAGTTTTTAATAAGTACAAAGGAAATGATTTTTCATCTGTAGCTGTTTTATTTGATAACAGTTTTCTGAGCAAATACAAGGGTTTTGATCTTTCATCCGTAACTGTTTTATTCGATAACAGTTTTCTATATGAGTATAAAGATTTCATAACTGTTTTTAATCACAACAGTTTTTGAATGAGTACAATGATGATGATCTTTTACCCCTAACTGTTTTTGTTACAACAGTTTTGAATAAGTACAAAGATGTGCATTTCTTCCTCGTAGCTAATATTTTGCCTTTTAACCCGAACATGTTCGAAGGTTTATTGATTTAGGCTTTGAATTTGAGTCTCCATCTCTTTCGCTTTTGCTCGTATCACTTGATTTGTTGGGTAGATGGATCTTCAGGCTCGAGCTTTGACTCTCTGATAGTCTTCTTTGCTTCGTCTTAGCCTTCCATACTATATAGTCCCCCAAGTGTTTGAGCTTTGAAGAGTGAAATCTCGAGCACTTGACTATTCCTTCCTTGTGGTCCTTTTTCTGAAAAGGAAAAACGTGCGGGACTTGAAGGTATATAATTTTTTAGCTGATGACTGCTTAACCCTTTTAAAATGTCCATCAGAAAGTGTAACCCTAGACCGGGAATTGTGTTATTTCCTCGCGTCTTTGCAGGTCTAATATCATAATCTGGCGATGGGTTAGCTTTATGCCTATCATCTAAAAAGGTTAGTAAAATTTTAAATGTTCAAAATAAAATCGAACGTGCGATACCTGATCAGGGATATTTATTTTCCTTAGAAGTAGTACTTCTTCAAGTGGATGGAGTTCCAGCTTGCGGGTAAGATTCTTCCGTCCATGGCTTCCAATTCGTAGGCACCCTTCCCAATTTGGACTTAGCTTTCCTGCGCCTGCTTCTTTTGTTGATTGGAAGACTTTTCTGAGGACGAAGTCCCCAATCTTGAAGTATCTAAGATGAGCTTTTCGGTTGTAGTAATGCTCTATGACTTGTTTTTGAGCTTCCATCCGTATTAATGTTGCTTCCCTTCGTGGTTCGAGCAGGTCCATATTAGTCCTTAACTCATCATTGTTTTCCTCCTCTGTGACTGTTATAACCCTTATGCTTGGTTCGCCAATCTCCACGGGTATTAAGGCTTCTGAGCCATAGACAAGTGCGAATGGAGTTTCTCCCGTGGATGTTTTTGATGTTGTTCTGTATGCCCATAATATCGCCGGTAATTCATCAGGCCAATTTCCTTTGGCTTTATCTAGCCGCTTCTTTATATTGTTGATGATGATTTTATTTGTTGACTCAACTTGACCATTAGCCACGGGATGGTACGGCGTTGAAGTGATCCGTTTGATTTGCCAGCTTTCAAAGAATTTTGTGATTTCAGAGCCTATGAATTGTGGGCCATTATCACACACGATCTCCTTTGGTATCCCAAAGCGGCATATTATGTTTCGCCATAAGAAGCTTTTAACTTCCTTTTCCCGTGCTTGTTTGAACGCTTTCGCCTCTACCCATTTTGTGACATAGTCAGTAAGTATGAGTAGAAAACGTACTTGTCCTTTAGCTGGGGGGAGAGGTCCCACTATGTCCATCCCCCATTTCATGAAGGGCCATGGAGATATGACTGGATGCAATAATTCTGCCGGTTGATGCATGTTATTGGCGAACCTTTGGCACATGTCGCATTTGGATACAAAGTTTTCGGCATCCTTTTCCATATTTGGCCAATAATACCCGGCTCTGATTAGGGTTTTTACCAAGGATCTCGCTCCTGAATGATTTCCAAAGTGTCCTTCATGGACTTATTTCATCACGAACTCTGTTTGATTAGGTCCGAGGCACTTAGCTAGGGGTCCTCTGAACATCTTGCGATATAATGAGTTGCGAATGAGGCAGTAACGTGCAGCTTTGCGGCGGAGTGCTTGAGATGTTTTCTTGTCTTCAGGTATGGTGCCATTGTGCAAAAAATTAAGAACTTCGTTTCTCCAATCCCAGGTTAAATTGTTGAAAGTTACCTCATTTCTGTCTTGGTCGATTATTGAATGGAATAGATGAACGACAATTGCATTGTCTTTGTTTGTTACTTCTGTAACTGCTGCGAGGTTTGCTAATGCATCTGCCTCTGCATTTTCTTCTCTAGGTATTTGTATTACCTTCCATGTTTTGAATTGTCTTACGAGTTCTCGTGCCTTTTCCAGATATTGTTGCATCCGAGTCTCTCGAGCGATGTATGTCCCCTGCATTTGATTTACTACCAGTTGGGAGTCGCAGTTGATTACGATTTGCTCGATTGAGAGTTCTTGTGCTAGTTTGAGGCCTGCAATGACAGCTTCGTACTCTGCTTCATTGTTAGTTATAGGATAACATTTAATAGCTTGTCGTGTCTTCTCACCCCTGGGTGATATTAAGACTATGCCTAAGCCGGCACCTTTTATATTGGAAGATCCATCAATAAATAGGGTCCATAGACCTGGATTAGCAACGTTAAAGAGTTGTAACTCCTTTTCCACATTAGGGGCAATGTTACTACTAAAATCAGCAACAAAATCAGCTAATATTTGTGACTTAATTGCAGTTCTAGGCTGATATATTATTTCATGCTCACTTAATTCTATGGTCCACTTGGCTAATCTTACTGACAGTTCTTGCTTATGCAATATATTTCTTAAAGGATATGAAGTCACGACAGTGATTGGATGACATTGAAAATAGGGTCGTAATTTTCTAGATGCCATTATTAAAGCTAATTCTAACTTTTCTAGATGTGGATATCTGGTTTCAGCATCTAGTAAAGTTTTACTTACGTAATAAATAAGTGATTGTTTACCTTTAGCTTCTCTTACCAATACTGCACTTACAGCAATTTCTGAGACAGCTAGGTAGATGTACAATCTTTCCCCTTCTTTTGGCTTTGACAGCAGCGGAGGTTTTGATAGATAAGCCTTCAAATTCTTGAGGGCCTACAGACATTCCTCAGCCCATTCGAACTGATTCTTCTTTTTGAGGACTGAAAAGAATTTAAAACTTTTTTCGGAAGACTTGGAAATAAATCTTTCCAAAGCTGCTATTCTCCCTGTCAGTCTTTGAACTTCCTTTTTATTTGTTAGTATATTAGGTATATCTTATATAGCTTTAATTTGAGCGGGATTTACCTCTATTCCCCTGTTTGATACAAGGAAACCCAAAAATTTACCTGATTGTACACCAAAAGCGTATTTTTCTGGATTTAGCTTCATATTGTACCTGCGTAAAATATCAAAAATAATAGAAAGGTGCTGGAAATAGTCTTCCGCCCGCGTTGATTTTACCAGCATATCATCAATGTAGACTTCCATCGTTTTTCCCAGATGTTCTTGGAACATCTTGGTTATCAGCCTTTGATAGGTGGCTCCAGCGTTTTTCAAGCCAAAAGGCATGACTTTATAACAGTAAGTCTCCCTGTTTATAATGAAGGAGGTTTTTTCCTCATCTGAGGGATCCATTTTAATCTGATTATAACCAGAATATGCATCTAGAAAGCTTAATAATTCATGACCTACGGTGGCATCAACCATTTGATCTACATGTGGTAATGGGAATGAATCTTTGGGGCATGCTTTATTTAAATCTGTATAATCTACACATACCCTCCATTTGCCATTCTTTTTAGGTACTACCACAGTATTAGATAACCAATTAGGGTACGTTACCTCTCGTATCGAACCAATTTTCAAGAGTTTTTGTACTTCTTCGTCAATCACTTGGTTCTTGAATGGTCCTTGCTTTCTTTTTTCTGCTTAACAGGTACGAAGGATGGATCTTCATTCAGTTTATGAGTCATCACTTCTGGTGGAATACCTGTCATATCTGAGTGGGACCACGCAAAGCAATCTGCGTTAGGCTTTAAATAATCAACTAACGTACCTTTTCGATCGGGGCTCAACCTCGTGCCTATATACACCTTCTGTTCAGGTTTTTGCTCAAACAATGGAACAACTTCGAGCTCTTCCGTAGTTGTTTTGATGTGTTCGTCTTCTTTTGGTTCATGAATGACGTCCGGTCTAGAGTTCACATCTATGTGGTCCAACGCATCTCCCGTGCTCACCTTCTCGTGGGTTTCTCTTCCCGTATCTGTTTGAACATTCACTTCTTGCTTACCTGTTTGGTCAGTAACTTTTTCCGTACCTCTTTGACCAGTGACATCTGTTTGGAAGATTCCTCTGTCTTCCGATTCTTCCGTCTCTTTTTTGTTATAAAGTGCTACGGAATTTATATTTCTGGAGGCTTGTTGATCACCCCTAATTTGTCTGATTCCCCATTCTGAGGGAAATTTGATTACCTGGTGAAGAGTGGATGGATGTGCTTTCATGTCATGGATCCAGGGCCTTCCCATAACTACATTATAAGCCATGTCAGTATCAATGACTTGGAATTTGATGCTCTTAGTTACTCCCTCGGCGTAAGTGTTTAGTTCGATCTCTCCCTTGGTTATCACTGTTGAGTTATCAAACCCTGATATGGCTCGTGCCTTTGGGATAACTTGATTTCCCATGAGCATTTCTTCCACGACTCTTAACAAGATAATATTGACTGAACTACCTGGATCAATCAACACTCTTTTAACGTTAGTGTCATGAATGAGTAAGGATATTACCAGAGCATCGTTATGGGGAAGCATTAGCCCGCCAAAATCTGCATCATCAAAGGTTATTTCATCTTCGGCTGGATATGCTCGAACCCGCTTTCCGTGGGTAATTGTGACCTTCGATGCTAATTGGAAAACTATTATGTTTACTTCCTCTCCTCCATGTATCACGTTGACGGTTCGCTTTGGAGAAAGAGGCTTTGGGGGCTCCTGCCTATTCTTCATATATGCCTGTTTACCTTTATCACTAAACAATTCTGTTAAATAGCCCTGTTAAGTGTTCTATTTTGCCTTGTAGGAATCTGCAATCTGCAGCCCTGTGTCCATGATCATTATGAAATTCACACTAGAAATCCGGGTTCCTTTTATTTGGGTTTGACCGCATCTCTTTGGGCCATTTAACCTTATCTCCCATATTTCTTAATATTGAAACAAGTTAAGGAGTACTTACATTAAAGATATGATCCCCAACTCGGGCATTACCTCTAGGTCGTTCATCTCGATCCTTTCTGGATCTGGATGAGGATGAGCCCACGTCTCTGCTTGGGGGTCTATAATCTGACCTAGTGTTTTCGAACCTGGGACGAGTAACGTCCCGATGGTCCTAAGTAAGGATCGTACATGTTTTTACCTGATCTTCTCTCTGATTCAGGACGTCTGCATCTGGAATGATCTTCATCTCTCGAATGAGCAATGATATCTTCTTCTATTCTAAGTTTAGTGTTGTACCTGTTATATACACCATTCCACATTGTAGCTGGGAATTCTCTTAGACTTTCTTTGAGTCTCCTCGTGGCTTCCGAGCTTTTGTCATTTAGATTGCTTGCAAATGCCATGGCTGCCCAATTATCAGGCACCCTGGGTAATTGCATTCTTTCTCGTTGGAACCTGTCTACAAATTCACGGAGTAGTTCCGTGTCTCCTTGATTTATTTTGAATATGTCTTCCATTCTTTTCTCAACTTTTTGTGAACCAGGGTGTGCTTTTACAAACTAATCTGCAAGCTCAGCAAAAGAGTCAATAGAATTTTCAGGTAGACGAGAATATCATGTTAGGGCTCCTTTGGTGAGTGTTTCTCCGAATGTTTTGACAAGGGCTGATTCAATCTCCTGTTTAGTTAAGTCGTTGCCCTTTACTCCAATAGTAAAAGCGGTCACATGGTCGCGTGGATCAGTTGTTCCATCATACTTGGGAACGTCAGGCATTTTAAACTTCTTGGGTATAGGCAAGGGTGTTGCGCTTGGTTTCCAAGGTTGTTGAGAATATCTATCAACATCAATGCCTTTGATAATAGGTGGTACTCCAGGAATTTGCTCGATTCGATCGTTTTGTTCCTTCATCTGTTTCTGCATGGTTAGCAGTAAATTTTGTAATTCACAGTTATTAGTCATACCTGGTCTTGCTTCGAGAGATTCATTAGGAGTGTCACTCCTTGCCGAGTTTATCAATCCAGACTGAGGATTTTCCCCGGTGATTGTATTGTTTGGAGGTGGTGTCAGTGATGCAGGTGGTGCTGCTGGTAATCCCCTTGCAAATTCTTGCAAAGCTTGTCCCACGTACTCTGCAATCATTTGCTTTATTCGATCTTGTTCTACCGTTTGCTCATTATTATTGCGGTTGTTATCAGATCTTTCTGGGGATGGTTCCCTTGAACCACGGGGGGTTCCTTGAGGTGATGGAACTGGGGTTCCATTCCTCTGCTGGTTGTTGTCGTTGGAGTTCGACATAGTTTAGAGGATATCAATGGAAAAGTGAACAAAGATTATCAGATTCCCAGCAACGGAACCAATTTGTTTAACCAAAGAATTAGATCCTTTGACCAAAGCTATTTTTAGATGAACGCGGGTTACTAATAATCAAGGAAATAATATTAAATAAATAAGTATAAGTAAAAGACAATAGTATGATACGCCGAAAAGTAAAGTGTGTTGTATTCGCAGTCTAGATTCCTTTTACAAGTTATATTCCCTTCCTTTGTATAGGGAGTTTCTTAATATAACATCTGATTCTTGAAATGATTGCCCATTAATAACTAATTATTACATTAATGAGGCGTTACAAAGGGTAACCGTAACTGTTGCATGAAAGTCACATAAAGTATGGATCATTAATTGAGGATCCTTGAATCTTCCAGTAGCTCTGTCCGGATTCACTCTGATCGTGTCTCTTCCTCGTCTTAATCAGGTTGAATTTCCCGTGTCTGAGGAACTCGAAAGTTTATTGATATGTGCCTCTTTGTTACGTACCTCTTTATAGAATCATATCCAGCTATCGCATTTTCCTTGGTCCACGTAGCCGGCTGAGTTGTCTAGAATCAGCTTACGTGTGAGACTTTCTTTTACCAATACTGTAGGCACATTGAGAGCAGAACTGTGTCACGACCAAAACCTTTCTCCAACAATTATTAATGTCACGACCCAGTTTCTCCCTCCGTGAACTGTCGTGAGGGTACCTAGTCTTTACGACTAGGTAAGCCTAATATTGCGGAAATGAAAGGAAAACATAAAGATAAAAGCCAACAGATGTAATTAATAAGCAGAAACGATGCCATTCGGCATATACAATAATCATTACTCCCAAAACCCGGAATATTGTCAGTCACAAGCTTCTAAGTTCTACTATTTTATACAAGAATGTCTGAAGAAAAACAAGGGGGAGATTCTACACAAAGGGTTAGAAGGGGACTCCGAGGTCTGCGGACGGGGACAGATGTACCTTGAAGTCTCCTGAAGCGGCAACCACACACTAGACTCGAGGCTGGTAGCTCGTACCTATATCTGCACACAAAAAACATGTGCAGAAAAGGGCTTGAGTATACCATAATGGTACCCAGTAAGTGCCAAGCTTAACTTCGGTCAAGTAGTGACGAGGTCAGCTCAGGGCCATACTGGTATAAATTTAACGAAATAAGACAAAAAGAAATATTAGAGTAAAATAAATACGGAAGTCTAACATGAATAGAATTTAATTAAAGCCAACAGCCCAGAACATAGTAATAGCAACAGGGGATCTCCCGGGATACCGTCCCGTAGTCCCAAACGTAAATATGCAATGATGGGGGAATCTCCTATAATACTGTTCCGTAGTCCCAAAGTAAATATGCAGCTCAACCAATATAATTAGTAGCTACGGCAAGGAAATCTACAGCTTAGACTAAGTTCACATCAAAGAAATCAGGAAAATTCACTAGACATGATGCACAAAGATCAAATAGGCAGTTAAAACACGTAGACATGCTTTTCTAAACTAAACATAGTAGTTACATAAGCTAGTGTATTTCAAACATGGAAAAACATGTTATGATTTAGTGAAAATGGAGTTTTACAACAAATAGCCCGTGTACACACTCGTCACCTCACGTACACGGCGCTCATATATCAAACAGTACCAAATCCTAAGGGAGTTCCCCCACACAAGGTTAGGCAAGTCACTTACCTCGAACCAAGCTCACATCAATCCAAAATCACGCTCTTGCCACGAGTATCAACTCTGAGTGGCCCAAATCTAATCAAACAAATTACACGTAACATGTATATAGCCGCAAGTAACTTATCTAGCTAATGAAATCAAAGCAAAGGCAAGAAAATAGAAAAACGCCCAAAAAGCCTCCCCGGGCCCACATCTCATAATCGGGTAAAAGTTACCAAATAAGAACACCCATTCACTCACGATTTCACTCGTACAAAAATCATCCAAATCCAATGCCTAAATCCCACTAAAAGCTCAAAAATTCGATTGTGGAACTTTTCCCCCAATTTTCCAACTTCCACCCTCAAATTCCTTAATTTAATGAAGAAAACAACTATTAATTAATGAAATATGACCGAAATAGGATAAGGAATCGTCACTCAATGATCTCCTCTGAAAAGCTCTCGAAATATCGCTTTCCTCCAAGCTCAAAATTGAATTTGTGTGAAATGAGCAACAACCCTCGATTTTGCCTTTTTTCTGCCCAGTGATTCTTGCTTCTGCGGCTGGGACTCCGCATCTATGAATTTTCATTAAACTCCTAAGTCCGCACCTGCGCTTCTTCGTCAGCATCTGCAGATGCGCTTCTGCGGCTAATCGCCGCTTCTGCGGAGCCTTGGGTCCTTCTCTTCTCTACATCTGCGACTACCCTTCCCCAGATGCGGCTCTGCTCATGCGGTCTACTCATTGCATCTGCGACCACAGACTTCCAGGCCTACATGCGCATCTGTGAACCTAACCTCGCTTTTGCGGGGCTGCACCTGCGGACCTCCCACCGCAGGTGCGAGAAACACCAGAACCAGCAACTCAGCAATCCTCCTAAGTCCATTTTCAATCCGTTAAGCATCTGAAACACACCCGAGGCCCCCGGAACCTCAACCAAACATACCAACCAATCCTAAAATACCATACAAACTTATTCGAGTCTTCAAACCACATCGAACAACATAAAAAACACAAATTATGTACGGATTCAAGCCTAATGAACTTTGAAATTTCTAAATTCTACAAATAACGTCAAAACATATCAAACCTCGTCCGAATGACCTCAAACTTCACACACAAGTCAAAAATGACACTACAAACCTACTCCCACTTCAGAAATTCCATTCCGGGATCGATATCAAAATTTCCACTACCGACCAAAATCGCCAAAATTCTAACTTTCGCCAATCCAAGCCTAAATCTACTACGGACCTCCAAATCATATTCTGGACGCGCTCCTAAGTCCAAAATCACCTAACGGAACCATCAAAATTCAAATCTGAGGTTGTTACACACAAGTCGACATCCGATTGACTTTTCCAACTTAAGCTCCCAAAATAAGAGACTAAATGTCTCATTTCACTCCAAAAACCAACACGAACCATCCCGGCAAAACAAAATGGCAGAATAAGATATGGGAAAGCAGTTAATGAGGGATCGGGGCTCTAACTCTCAAAACGACCGGCAGGGTCGTTATATCATCCTCCTCTTGAAACAATCGTTCGTCCTCGAACGAGTATAAAGACATACCTGGAGCTATGAAATGATGAGGATAACGGCTGCGCATATCCCGCTCGATCTCCCAAGTCGCCTCCTCGACCGGCTGACCCCTCCACTAGAACTTTACTAAAGCAATGTTCTATGACCTTAGCTTATTGACCTGCCTGTCCAAAATAGTTATTGGCTCCTCAACATAAGATAAATCCTTGTCCAACTGGACTTAGCTGAAATCCAATACATGCGTCGAATCACCGTGATACTTCTGGAGCATAGAAACGTGGAATACCGGATGAACTCCTGCTAGGCTGGGAGGTAGGGCAATCTCATAAGAAACCTCCCAACATGCCGCAATATCTCAAAATGTCAATGTACCTCGGTCTCAGCTTGCCCTTCTTTCCGAACCTCATGATGCCCTTTGTAGGCGATACCTGAAGCAAGACCTGCTCGCCAACCATGAATGCTAAATCGTGAACCTTCCAGTCCGCATAACTCTTCTGTCTGGACTGGTTTATGCGAAGTCTATCCTGAATCACCCTCACCTTATCCAGGGCATCATGGACCAAGTCTGTACCCAACAGTCGGGTCTCGCCCGGCTCAAACCAACCCATTGAGGATCGATGCCGCCTACCATACAGAGCCTCATACGGTGCCATCTGAATGTTGGACTGATAACTATTTTTGTAGGCAAACTCCGCAAGTGGCAAGAACTTGTCCCATGACCCACCAAACTCCATCACACAAGCACGGGGCATATCCTCTAGAATCTGAATCGTGCGCTCGGACTGCCCGTTCGTATGAGGGTGAAAGGTTGTACTCAGCTCTACCCTAGTACCCAACTCCTACTGTACAGCTCTCCGGAACCGTGATGTAAACTGTGTACCTTTGTTTGAAATGATGGAAACTGGGACACCATGAAGGCGGACAATCTCTCTGATGTAAATCTCAGCCAATCTCTATGAAGAGTAAGTAGTCATCACTAGGATGAAATGAGCTGACTTGGTCAGCCGATCCACAATCACCCAAATAGCATCGAACTTCCTCGAAGCCTATGGGAGTCCAACTACGAAATCCATGGTGATCTGCTCCCACTTCCACTCTGGGATCTCTAACCTCTGAAGCAAGCCACTCGATCTCTGATGCTCATACCTAACCTGCTGACAGTTGAGACACCTGGACACAAACCCAACTATATCCTTCTTCATCCTCCTCCACCAATAGTATTGTCTCAAATCCTGGTACATCTTCGGGGCACCCGGATGGATAGAATACCGTGAACTGTAGGCTTTCTCAAGAATCAACTCCTGAAGCCCATCCACATTGGGCACATATATCCGGCCATGCATCTTTATCACGCCATCATCACCAACAGTCACATTTCTAGCATCACATCGTTGAACCCTATCCTGAAGTACTGGAATATGGGGGTCATCATATTGGCGCTCCTTGATACGGTCATAAAGATAAGACCGAGAGACCACGCAAGCCAATACTCGGCTCCACTCCGAAATATCCAATCTCACAAATTGGCTGGCTAAATCCTGCATATCCAATGCTAAGGGTCTCTCTACTGCTGGAAGATATGCCAAACTCCCCAAACTCTTCGCCCGGTGACTCAAGGCGTCGGCCACTACATTGGCCTTCCCCGGGTGGTACAATATAGTGATGTCATAATCCTTAAGTAGCTCCAATAACATCCGTTGACGCAACCTAAGATCCTTTTGATTGAACAGGTGCTGCAAACTCCGGTGATCAGTGTAGATCTCACAAGGAACACCGTATAAATAATGGCGCCAGATCTTCAAGGCGCGCACAATAGTTGCTAACTCAAGATCATGGTCATGATAATTCTTCTTATGCACCTTCAACTGTCAGGACATAGGCAATCACCCTACCGTCCTACATTAACATCGCTCCAAGACCAATCCTTGAGGCATCACAATACACAGTGTAAGACCCCGAACCTGTGGGCAATACCAATACTGGGGCTATAGTCAAAGCTGTCTTGAGCTTCTGAAAGCTCTCTTCACACTCCTTTGTCCACCTGAACGGAGCACCATTTTGGATCAGCCTGGTCATAGGTCCTACAATATATGAAAATCCCTTTACAAAGCGACGGTAATATCCCACCAAATCAAGGAAACTGCGGATCTCTGTAGCTAATGATGGTCTAGGCCAACTCTACACTTCCTCCACCTTCTTCGGATCTGCCTTGATCCCATCACTAGATACTAAGTGACCCAAGAATGCAACTGAATCAAGCCAGAATTCACACTTAGAAAATTTTTGAATACAATCTCTTCTCCCTCAAAGTCTGAAGCACAGTCCTTGGGTGATGCTCATGATCTTCCCGAGACCGAGAATACACCAGAATGTCGTCAATAAACACAATGAAAAGGAGTCAAGATAAGGCTGAAACACATTGTGCATCAAATGCATAAAGGATGTTGGGCATTGGTCAGCCCAAAAGACATGACAAGAAACTCATAATGACCATATCGGGTCCTGAAAGCAATCTTCGGGATATCCGGCTCCCGAATCTTCAACTAATGATAGTGAGACGCAAGTGAATCTTGGAAAACACCCTGGCACATGTAACTGATCAAATAAATCATCAATGCGAGGCAGTGGATACTTGTTATTCACTGTAACTT
Source organism: Nicotiana undulata (assembly GCA_005239495.1). Taxonomy (NCBI): domain Eukaryota; kingdom Viridiplantae; phylum Streptophyta; class Magnoliopsida; order Solanales; family Solanaceae; genus Nicotiana; species Nicotiana undulata. Next base: position 45,835 of record ML277981.1, read on the forward strand.
TGTTCGGCTAGCGATAGAAAATACACATACGCATAGAACCATCATTTTTCTTCACAAACAAGACCGGAGAACCCCCAAGGTGACACATTGGGCCTAATGAAGCCCTTATCAAGCAATTCCTGCAACTGCTCCTTTAACTCCTTCAACTCGGGAGGAGCCATACGGTAAGTAGGAATAGATATGGGCTGAGCGCCCGGCAACAAATCAATGCCAAAATTAATATCTCTATCGGGTAGGGCTGGGCATATATCGGGTAAAACCGATAACCCGAACCGTTAATTATTTATTGGATTATCGGTATTGGGTTATTGGGTTAACGATTCGGTAACGGGTTAAATTTATTTTATTGGGTTATCGGTTCGGGCTCGGTTAGAAATTCGGTTATTGGGTAAAAACCGATAACTTAATAAGAATTAACTAATTTACTAGTTTACCCTTAAGTATATACATACTATACTAGGGTTTCATAATTCGTTTTCCCTATTTTTCTCACTTCTCAGTTTCTCAATTTCTCCGTCACACCCCTACCTCACCAGTTCTCCGCCTCACCACGGCTCACGCCCTCACCAGTTCTCCGCCTCACGGCTCACGCCCTCACTAGTCAGCCTATCAAGACTCAGGTTGGCGCCCTCACCAGTCAGCCCGTCAAGACTCAGGCCGGCGTGTAAGTTTTTAGTTGCTTCATCTTCATCTTTTTCTTAGTTTGTTTGAAAGCATTCTGGATCTGGATTTTCTTAGTTTGTTTGAAAGCTGAAGTAAGATTTGTCGTGTGCTTTAATTGTTGAGCTGTTACAAAGAAATTTTACCATATTTTAAAATTTTACAAAGTTATTTGAGTGTTTCTTTCATTCTTTGTGATAAATAGAGGCATATGATGTGTTTAATTTGAGATGAATACTCATATTCATATATTGAGTATAATGATCCTCATCTGAATAGGAAGATCTGATGCTTCTACATGAATGCTTGCTATATACTGATTGCTGACTGCTTTGTTTAATATTCATTTAATACTAATGCTTTATTCATTCACAAATCAACATGAATTACTCACAATCAACCTTTTGTAATTCAATCTTTTGATTTTACTTGTAAAACTCTATGTATTGGTTGTGATGCTGCCTTATCAATATTTTTGGCCTTCTGGCTTAAATTGTATTTCCGATGGCTTATGTCATATGTTATGGATGGCTTAAACTCTATGTATTGGTTGCTCATCGCCCTCCTGTTGCTGGATGCTGGTTGTTATCTTGTGTCAAATTTTTATGCGTCTTATTTTAAGATTTTGTTGCCTTGTTGCTTGATTTCTTTTAAATTCAAACTCATAGTGACACAAACGGATGACTGAAAATATCATGATTGATAAGGTGATTGGTGATAGTGGGGCTTCTAATTAAGGTGGTGGAAAGTAAGATGTAGTCATTGTCATCTTGTATTACATTACAATGCACGAGAAACTGGTACTGAGTCCTTAATGAGGCATGTTAAGCATTGTTTGGAGCGCAATTTGGTGAAGTCTAATAGGATTGAGTAGTTGTTGTGTTATTTACTTGAATTTGAACTATTAGTACTATGTTTGGACTTGTTAATGTGTTTGAACTATTACTTTGGATTGTTTGTAATGTTGAACTATTACTTTGGATGTTCTTTTGGGTTCAATGGCAAAGAACTATTTATGTTGCAGCTTTTGTTACTGAAAATAGAACAGTTCTATTGTTAACTGTTTCTATTGTTAACAGTTCTATTAGTTCTATTTTTTTCAGAGTTTGTTAACAGTTCTTAAAATCTGTTTTATGGGTAGTGATTCTTATGTTCTTATGTTCAGAATTTGTTAACAGTTCTATGTTCTTATTTAGTTGATTGGTTTGTTCTATTTGTTGGTAAATACAGATGTTGATTCTTATGGTTTGTTCTTATGCTGCTTTTATGGGCAGTGATCGGACTTGTCGTGTATTAACCAAGGTAGAAGCAGGTCTAAGTTAGTAAAGGAACTGAAACAAGATTCATCATTCTTAGCAAAACAGTTCTTAAAATCTGTTTTAAGAATCGAAACTTTGTTATACCGAAACAGTCCTAAAACAGTTTTATACCGAAATAGTTTTATACATTGCGAAACAGTTTTATACATTAAGAAACTGTTTTAGTTGTTTTATCTTATCGGGTAAACTGATAACCGAACCGATAACGATCGATAACCGATAACCAATATCTTATCGGTTTGGTTATCGGGTTATGATATTTGTAAACCGATAACCGATAGGCAAAACTGATAATATACATAACCGAACCGAACCGACCAATGACCACCCCTACTGTCGGGTGGTATGCTCGGAAGATCAACTAGAAGCACATCAGGGAAGTCCCTCACTAGTGGAACTGACTCAACTGTAGGTGTATCAATACTGACATCTCTCACATAGGCCAATTACGCATCACACCCCTTCTCAACCATTCGCTAAGCCTTAAGAAATGAAATGATCTTGTGGGGAGTATACTCTAAGGTACCTATCCACTCTAATCGCGGTAAGCCTGGCATAGCCATCGCCAGGGTCTTAGCGTGACAATCAAGAATAGTATAATGGGGAGACAACCAGTCCATGCCCAAGATAACATCAAAATCTACCATACTGAGCAATAATAAATTTGCTCAGGTCTCAAAACCACTAAGAGAAATCAAACACGACCGATATACACAGTCCACAACAAGAGAGTCTCCCACAAGAGTAGATACATAAACAAGGGAACTCAAGGAATCTCAAGATACTCCCAAATGTGGAGCAAAGTAAGAAGACACATATGAAATACGTAGAGCCTGGGTCAAATAATACCGATGCATCTCTATGACAGACTGGAACAATACCTGTGATGATAGAATCGGAAGCAATTTCCTCTGAACGGGCTGAAAGGGCATAATACCTGGCCTGGCCTGGCCTCCCCCTCTAGGGCGACCTCCCCGACCTCCACGTCGAGCTTCCTGAGTAGGTAAGGTGGCAGCTGGGGCTGGAAGAATGGCCGGTGGATCACGTAGTGGTTGAGAAGTCTGTGGAGGTGCACCCCTCCTAAGTCTGGGGCAATCCAAAACAATATGACGAGTATCTCCACACGCAAAACAACCCCTCGTAGTACGTGACGGCTGAGACTGGCTCAGACCTGGCCTGTTGGACCGGCCACTAATAGCACCTCGAGCAGGAGGTACACTAGATACTGGCGGTGCATAATAATCCTCCTGAGGCCTAGGAGGAGCTGGAACACCGTTGGCTGCTAGAAGAGCTGAATGAACAGGGAAACTCACAAAGCCCCTACCATGGCGTATTGCTGGCGCGCGAGCTCCTGAATAATGATCAGTCTCTCGAGACCTCTTGGCATATCTCTCATCTCTGTCCCGGGCATTCTGTCCCGGGCAAGCATGCCCTCCACTCTCCTAGCAATACTCACGACCTGCTGATAAGAGTTGTTCATCTCCAATTCCCTGGCCATATTGGTTTGAATACTGGGGTGGAGTCCGTCAATGAAGCGACAAACGCTCTATCTGACTGTAGCAACCAAAGCCGGTACATGTCGAGCCAACTCACTTGAATGGGCTGCATACTCCGACACAATCATAGAACCCTGGTGCAGCTGCTCAAACTCTATGCACCAAGCATACTTGAGGCTCTGAGGGACATACTCACGCAAAAACATATCCAAGAACTGAGTCCAAGTAAGTGAGGCTACCTCGTCCGGACTACTCATCTCATAGGCACGCCACCACTGATATGCCGCTCCCCTCGGCTGGAAAACAGTGAAAAAAACCCCACTCGCCTTCACTATGCCCATAGTGCAGAGGATACGATGACACTCCTCAAGAAAACACTGAGCATCCTCTTAAGCTAATCCGCTGAATGTGGGTGGGTGGTACTTCTTGTACCTATCAAGTCTGAGCTGCTCAACCCCAGAAGCTACCCTGGTCTCATGTTGAACCGGAGACACTGGGGGCATAGGAATAAACTCTATGCCTAATCAACCTGGACCCTCTGATCAGGAGTACGGGTTGCGGGAGTCTGTGCCCCCCCCCCCCCGACCTAAGATGTGGCGGGAGCTATCGTAATCAGTCTAGCCTGAGCTAAAGTGCTGAACATGCTCATGAACTGAGCTATGGTCTCCTGGAGGGCTGGAGCAGGAATAGGAACCTCCGGTGTCGGCCCTCCAGCTGGAGCTGCTGGGGGCTCCTCTGTCGTAGCTCGCGCAGGTGCTCTTGTTGCACCGCGTGGTCGTCCTCTACCCCGACCCCGGCCTCTGGCGGCTCTAGCAGTGGGATCGGTCTTTCCAGTACGGGTCCTCACCATCTGTGAGAAGGAATAGAATAGAAAATATTAGAATTTTGATGTCAATAACTCGGACGACAAAAAATTCAAAGAAGTATGATTGTTCTTAACAGTTCTATAGCCACCTGAAGATAAGTACGAAGTCTCCGTACCGATTCGTGAGACTCTAATAAATCGAATTGTGACTCACGACTCCTATGAACCTAGAGCTCGAATACCAACTAGTCACGACCCAGTTTCTCCCTCTGTGAAGTGTCGTGACGGCACCTAGTCTCTACGACTAAGTAAGCCTAATATTGCAAAAATGAAAGGAAAACATAAAGATAAAATCCAACAGATGTAATTAATAAGCGGAAACGATGCCACTCGGCATATACAATAATAATTACTTCCAAAACCCTTAATATCTCTAGTCATAAGCTTCTAAGAATATCTACTGCTCTATCCATTAATGTCTGAAGAAAAACAAGGGGAGATTCTACACAAGGGGATGGAAGGGGACTCTGAGGTCTGCGAATGCGGGTAGATGTACCTTGAGGTCTCCTGAAGGGGCAACCACACACTAGACTCGAGGCTCGTAGCTCGTACCTGGATCTGCACACGAAAAACATGTGTAGGAAAGGGCATGAGTACACCACAATGGTACCCAGTAAGTGCCAAGCCTAACCTCGATCGAGTAGTCACGAGGTCAGGTTAGGGCCCTACTGGTATAAACATAAAGAAATAAGAAGAAAAAAAAGAAATATGACAGTAAAATAATTACGGAAGTCTAACAGGTACAGAATTTAATTAAATCCAACAACCCAGAACACAATAATAGCAACAAGGGATCTCCCGGGATACCGTCCCGTAGTCCCAAACGTAAATGTGCAGAGGGATCTCCCGGAATACCGTTCCGTAGTCCCAAAGTAAATATGCAGTGCTAGGAGCATCTCCCGGAATACCGTTCTGTAGTCCCAAAGTAAATATGCAGTACAGGGGGATCTCCGGAATACCGTTTCGTAGTCCCAAGTAAATATGCAGCTCAACCAATATAATTAATAGCTACGACAAGGAAATCTACAGCTTAGACTAAGTTCACATCAAAGAAATCAGGAAAATTCACTAGACATGATGCACAGAGATCAAATAGGTAGTTAAAACACGTAGACATGATTTTCTAATCTAAACAGGGTAGTTACATAAGCTAGTGTATTTCAAACACGGAAAAACAAGCTATGATTTAGTGAAAAACGAAGTTTTACAACAAATATCCCGTGTACGTACTCGTGACCTCACGTACACGGCACTCATATATCAAACAGTACCAAATCCTAAGGGGAGTTCCCCCACACAAAGTTAGGCAAGTCACTTACCTCGAACCAAGCTTAAATCAATCTGAAATCACGCTCTTTTCACGAGTATCCAACTCCGAGTGGCCCAAATCTAATCAAATCAATTATATAACGTAAATATAGCTACAAGTAACTAATCTAGCTAATGAAATTAAAGCTAAGGCAAGAAAATAGAAAAACGCCCAAAAAGCCTCCCCGGGCCCACGTCTCGGAATCGGGTAAAAGTTACCAAATAAGAACACTCATTCACTCACGAGTTCACTCGTACAAAAATCATCCAAATACGACGCCTAAATCCCACTCAAAAGTCAGAAATTCGATTGGGGAACTTTTCCCTCAATTTCCCAACTTCCACCCTCAAATTCCTTTATTTAATGAAGAAAACAACTATGGTTTAATGAAATATGACCAAAATAGGATTAGGAATCGTTACCCAATGATCTCTTCTGAAAAAATCTCGAAATATCGCCTTCCTCCGAGCTCAAAATCGAATTTGTGTGAAATGAGCAACAACCCTCTATTCTGCCCCTTTTCTGCCCAGTGATTTTTGTTTCTACGGTCCCGCTTCTGCGGCTGGGACTCTGCATCTGCGAGTTTTCGTTAAACTACAGAGTCCGCACCTGCGCCTCTTCGTTCGCTTCTTCGGAGCCTTGGGTCCTTCTCTTCTCCGCATCTGCGACTACTCTTCCCCAAATGCGGCTCCGCTCCTACGGTCCACTCGTTGCATCTGTGGCCACAGACTTCCAGAACTACATGCGCATCTATGACCCTAACCTCGCTTCTGCGGGGCCGCACCTGCGGACCTCCCACCGCAGGTGTGAGAAACACCAGAACCAACAACTCAGCAATCCTCCTAAGTCCATTTTCAATCCTTTAAGCATCTGAAACACACCCGAGTCCCCTGGGACCTCAACCAAACATACCAACCAATCCTAAAACACCATACGAACTTATTCGAGACTTCAAACCACATCGAACAACATCAAATGAATTATTCACAGATTCAAGCATAATGATCTTTGAAATTTCTAAAATTCTATAAACGACGTCGGAACATATCAAACCTCGTCTAAATGACCTCAAACTTCACACACAAGTCAAAATAACACTACAAACCTATTCCCACTTCCAGAATTCTATTCCGGGCTCTATATGAAAATTTCCAGTGCCGGCCAAAATCGCCAAAATTCCAACTTTCGCCAATTCAAGCCTAAATCTACTGCGGATCTCCAAATCACATTCTGGATGCGTTCCTAAGTCCAAAATCACCTAACGGAGCTAACGGAACCATCAAAATTCAAATCCAAGGTCGTTACATACAAGTCGACATCCGGTCGACTTTTCCAACTTAAGCTCCCAAAATAAGAGACTAAGGGGTCGTTTGGTTGGAATACGTTTTATACCGGTATAAGTTATGCCAATATAAGTTATATTGGTATAAGTTATGCTGGGAGTAGTTATGTTGGGATTGTTGTTTATTCATTGTTTGGTATGTTGTATTAAGAATGACAATTGCATAATTTCTAAGAATAAGGTATAAGTTATAACGGTGCTAGTTACCCCACTTTCTACAAGGTATATGTTATCCCAGTGTTAAAATTAACACCAGGATAACTTATACCTGGTTTGCTAACCAAACATGGTATTAAGGTGGTATTAAATTTTTATATCATCCTTATACCTCATACCAAACGATCCCTAAGTGTCTCATTTCACTCCAAAATCAACACGAACCCACCCGGCAACACAAAATGGCAGAATAAGATACGGGAAAGCAGTTAATGAGGAATCGGGGCTTTAATTCTCAAAACGATCGATCGGATCGTTATACTTGCACATTTTAACTTAATTTCTTCGTCATCAACCTTGCAAAGTCAAACAAAGGCCGCAATCAATTTCAAAGGGAATGAATGTCATGTTTGACTTCTTTCTGTTTTCAATAGAATAAATAATTAAACTACTAAACAAAAAGAGATTTGATGTTTTGTCCATATCCAAATACATTTCAGGCTCAGCCAATTATATAACGCTAATTTTATCATGCATGCGGTGGCGAAGCTATATGGTTAGTTGACCATTCTTCGACGAAAAATTATATTGTATATATAGATAAAATATTATATTGTGAATATATATAACATATATTAAATAATCTTTGTCGAATTTTTTTCACTTTTTTAAATTTGAACACCTTCAAAAATTCTGGATTCGCCACTGCATGTATGGTTTATATTGTCACAAGTCACAACTCACAACATGCATGCATGCATTAGTTAAGCTAGCGATCTTTACGAATAATTAAGTGCACAATTATATTATCTCTTGAAATCTCCTGGAGATTACGTACCTAATGCTTTCGCAAATGATTATGATTTTGACAATTCCTTTTCATGTTATTCGTTTCTTTTTGTGGATTTTTTAATTAACACAAAATTACTGAATTATTTTATCAGATAATTAAAGAGATATGCTTTATACTGAAATAACTTTGGCAAATGCTTCAGATTTTTTTCTTCTTTCCAGTATGTCATCACATTGCACCGAAAGATGAAAATAGCCAGTTGCTGGCTTTTCTGCATATGCAACCACACAAAAGTATATACCTTTGTTTGTAAAAGGGCATCGCTTTTATATTTAATGAATTTCTTCATGAGCAAGCTTTTACGTAGTTGAATTCAATTTCCTTTTTCTTCTATCAATCTTAGCTTATATAATATGACAACTTGTACATGCTCCCTTGAGTTCCACAGTACAAATGATGTTACAAATTAAAGGGCAATAATTTGCTTACAACATTTTTGGTACAATATTATTATTGGGGATGAGGGCTAGCTTACTTGGTGAGCTTCCTGTCTTTCACAGTTGAGGTGGAAGGTTCAAATCATATCTGTAACGTAGTATTTTCTTTCCGCCTTTCCTCCTTCCCTCATTTCCTCTGATGTAATAAAAAAAAGTATGGTTAAATTAGGGCATATTATCCTCAATTCTCTTTATTTCAACATGTCTTAGCTAAAGTGCATTGACCTTATTACTGAAACGATTAAATTGGTTCTTCTAAATTACTCCTTCCATTCACTTTTACTTGTTCATATTGAATTTGCACGTCCTTAAGAAATAATAAATAAAGTGTATGATTTACCATGATACCCATATTAATTGGTGCATAGTCTTAATGGATTTGAAAAATAATTTGGAAGTAATTAATGCTAAGGGCAAAACAGGAACAATAAATTATTTCTCTCTTGATATGCGAAAGTGGACTAGTAAAAGTGAAAAAATCTATTTTTAGAATAGTGGACAAGTAAAAGTGAACGAAAGGAGTACAAATTAATTGAAAATGAAAAATCTGGTGAGCCCCAAGAAAGTCATTTTACCTTTGTCTCCGCAAATTCGCAATACCTTGTTAGGACAATTATCAACTTTAAGCAACACATAGTTGATGCGTTTTTTGAGATACTACTGGAAAATAACCTATGGCAATACAAGAAAACTGTAGCAATATATAGGAAAACCGTTGCCATAGAGGTACGGCAACATTTTTTCGATCGTCTCACTAGGCCGCATGGCCATAGCTCTATTGCAACTGTTGATGCAACGGTATGGGAAACTGTTGCCATATAGTCATCTATCGCAACTGTTACTTCTCATTCTATTGCGACGAGTTTTTTGTCAACTGAAACGGTTATAAGGCGTTGCAATAAATGTTGTATAACGGTTATTTAATCTATTGCAACGAGGTTTTTGTCAACTGAAACGGTTATAAAGCGTTAATAAATGTTGTGTAACGGTTATTTAATCTATTGCAATGGTTAAATTAGGATATTAAAACAATATTTGGCCGCTTGTGCAATGGTTATTACGTGTTGTTTACAGTAACAACAATCTAATAGGCTCTAACGCAACGGTTTGCTACGGTTTGCAGTACCTATTGCAACGGTTACCTGTTATATTGCAACGGTTTATTGAAACAGTTTTTTCTTACCTATAGCAACGGCTCGGGTAAGCTATTGTGAAGGTTTAATTGAAACAACAATATACTCCCTGATTGTAAATAAATATTTATATTTTAAACACAATAATTTATAGATATCACAAAATAAAACTAATTATAAATATTTATAATCCAAGTTGTAATATCGTAAAAGCAAAATATTAGAACCCATGTACATAAATTTTATAGTCCATACGTTAAGAACCAAGTACATACGTTTTACCATCCAAAAGTTAAAAGAAGTTTCAAAATGTTGATAACAAAAGAATCCTAGAACATTTAGAATTTCAGGAACAATCCAAAAATCTTTTTAAGCAGGATCTTCATTGCTTTCATCTTCCCTTTCTTCATTTTCTCCACCTACAAAAGATGATAAATAAGATCATTATCTCTTAAAATACTAGTTAACAATTAAAGTACACATGAAAGGTCAAGTCTTTTGTAGGAGTTAAAGAATATCTTCTTTTCTTTTGGTTGAATCCCAAAGCTACAAATCCTATAAACAACGAAAATCATAGTGTTTAACAAACTACAAATCCTATAAACAACGAAAAAATCCTATAAACAACGAAAATCATAAACTCTATTGTTTCCACAAATGTCATTAATTACCTGGATTTCAATATTTCGTGATAAATGAAGCGAGGGTTCTAATTTTTTTAGTGAACTATTTTGGGTAAACTAATAAACATAGGTCGGAAATTAAGGTTATTCTCACTCTCTAACTTATTCTGTGGATCAAATTTTTACCGAGATAACGAAACAATAACAACTCAGTAGAATTTTACTAGCGGGATCTGGGGAAGCAGTGGCGAAGCCAGAAATTTTCTTAAGGATGTTCAAACTTAAAAGAAGTGAAAAAATTTCCCAACAATGGGTGTTCAATATATGTTATATATCTCTAGAACCTAATATTCTACCTATATACACAATGTAATTTTTCGGCGAAGGGTGGTCAACTGTTTGTAGCTTCGCCCTATGGGAAGATAGAGTGTACACAAACGTTATCCCTATCCAAAGGTATAGAAAAAATGTTTCCGGAAGACCCTCGACTCAGTACCAAGAAAATGAAAATGATCGAAAATATAAGAAAAGAGAAAAGGATAGGAAAGAGAGACGCATGTCTGTTTTGTCGAAGGAGAAATAAGAAGTTGATTAGCTAGAACTTGTTTATTATTCTCGTTATTCTATCATGTTATTGCAATGGATTAATGACCTATTATAACTGATATGTCTCTCAATATATATTATGTCTCTCACACACACAAGGGTACCCTCCCTCTAGCTCCAAGTCCTTCCAGCCGGAAGCCATACCAAGGCATCTGCCTCACTGCACTACTTCATCCACAGATACTTCGCACAACATTATATTAAAGCAACACCCATCTTGTCTCTTTTGTCTCTCTCTCAACAGTTGTTTGAAAAGGATCTTCAGCGGAGAATTCTTTATTTGGAAACTACAACAGCTTAATATAGCATTTATTTTAACGTTCTATAAATATGACGAAATTTGAGGAAACTCTGTAAAATCTCAAAATATAATTAGACAAAGTCATCATTTCTTTATAGTATTCTAATAAGAGAATTCTACTTAACTCTTTACATGAATCCATGTATGATTATATATACATGGAGATTGTGAAGGTCATGGCCATCACAGGTCCATCTTCCTTAGTGATATCATGATTTATAGGCATCAATATATTAACCAAGTTATATAAGTCAACTGTGTATTACAAATAGATTGGTGCAAGAAGTTTAAATAAGTTACATATAAGGACATCACTGAAGCAGCTATATTGCAAATGGCTAGAAGATGGATAGAGTTGCAATCGATCACCTTCTACAGAGAACACTCAGGCCTCCTATTAGATTCCATAAATCAATTATTTTGCCTACTGCTTCAAGTTCCAACACAAAGGTTAGTCCATAAATTGGCGAAAAGAAGATCAAATCTATAATAAAGAAAACCATTCAAAATCATGATGTCACTTTGCTATTCTTCATGGTAGAGGTTTGCATAATTAACTTGAAGCAATATATTACTACGTAAGTTGGTTTTCTTTTACATGGCCGTTAATTATATGTACATCTTTTCAATCATGCATGGCTATCCATCTTTAAAAGAATAAAAACTATAATTCAAATATGTCAAATGAAAGCACACCAATATTTCTAAAAAGCTTTAAAAAACTCAAACGGATTGAATGACCTTGCAGAGCATTAAATGAATGCAACATGTTTTATAATATCATCAGTGTCCATCAGCCTCTCAAAACGTTAAAATTAAAAATCTCATGCAAAGGAAATACTAACAAAGAAAATGAAGAATAATTAAGTGTGAAATAAAAGAAATACCAAAAATACCAATCACCTATCTCAACAATTCATGATATAACACAGAAGGCCACACACAAGTATTACAAACCGGCAATTGTCTTTCTATACGTTAACTTCACTTCTTTCGCCTCTGTTGATTTCTTTTCCGCTTTGGAGCCTTTGGAATTGTATACCATTAAAGAATGAAAAAAGCTTTAAAACATTTACAACCTCCAAGTTAACTGCATAATATACACAACTCAAAGAAAATTAGGAACACAGGAAAAGAATGGACAACTTGAGGGGACAATATAAGCAATGGAGATACTTCAATGAAAAATCTTAACATCATTTATGAAGATACTCTTTTTCCGGTCCTCTTCTTGAACTTTTTACCATTTATTCACGAGATAAATAATACACCGATAATATCGGGAACGGCTTCACCAAAAATATTGAGAATAACCGAATAAATAAGAAACAGATGCACATCACTTAGATTTTGTGTAGAACTATAAAAATCTTTGCCGTCCTCCCCTAGAAACTCCAATGAGCGTGGTTCCCCATCTCGGCTCACAATAAAGGAAAGAGGGAGCAATACGTCCATGCATATGAGTTTTTTGGCAGAATTTCAATCGATGTAACACTATATAATAGTAAATTTTAATTATATGGAAAGGGAAAAGATAATAAAGTAGCATATACAGATAATTGAAGTGGCAGTTATTTTCTGATCCTTAATCGATGCAACCAAAGAATTTAGTCTGTGCAGTGATAACTAGGGATTTGTACCTATTATTTACTCTGGTTTTCTTAAGTTTTGAGGCGAAATTGAGTTAAGATACTCCCAAAATTTGATTCAAGTTGTTTAAATTGCAGGAATTGAATTGAATTGGAGATATAACCTAAAATGACTCAAAGAGGAGCAAAACTTGCATTGTCCCAGAACCCAGCAGAAGCGCTGAGAGCGCCAATATTCCGATGCAGCGGTTGTCACTTCGATGCAGCGGAATTCCATCCGTTGCAAAACTTCAAAGAGTATGTTTTAGGCCAAGTTGAGCCGCTGACCGCGCTACAATTTCACTGCAGCGTTTTCCAAGACGCTGCAGCGTTCAAAAATACGCTGGGAGCGATTTCCCAAGATCAGAGAGTCAGCAATTTGGGGTTTGCACACTAATACGGTCAGTGGTATTATTTCGCTGTCGCGCTTTCAGGGACCGCTGCAGCGCTGCATTATTCCGCTGGGAGCGGAATAGAGTTCCAGAGGGTGTTCAAGTCCAGAAACATTGCAACGGTCATTATCCCGCTGCAGCGTAAGCCAATCCGGTGGAGCGCACAGAATTCCGCTTGGGAGCGAAATCTCCATAGGGGCAATTTTGTCCAGTATTTTCATCCTAGTATAAATACATCATTTTCTCATTTTTAGGGCATCAGACTGAGTAGTAAGCATGCGAATAGTTCTTTTATTCCGTTTTGAGTAATTTTAGCTTAGATTTCACAATACTTCTTAGATTTTCTTCTTGTAATCAACATTTATGGGTTTAATTTCATCATCTATCTTAGTTTCTTCTTTAAAAATGAGTAGCTAGACCCTCAAGCTAGGGTTGTGACCCAACCCTAGTGTGGGTAACTAATGGGTCTTCTATTTTAGGATGAATTTGTGATTGGGTGTTTGATTTTTAGTCTATTTCATGCATAATTCTCATATTTAGTGGTTGCAAACACTATTTCACGCCTTCATGACTAGGGTTATTCTTTAGAGAGATGACACAAGTCTAGATAAATAGGCTAACAAGGTATTGGGGTGAATTCAAGAGATTGATAGCCCCAATAAAAGGGTGGATACTAGAGATAGTTACACCAGACTTGAGCCATTTTATTTGATTTGTTGAAACACCCAATTGAGCTTGAGAAAGCCAATTCGGGCAAAGTCACCCAAATTACCGAGAGGTATTGGGTGAGCAATTTAGTATGAGGTTATGTCATTCACCCACAATTCACAAGGTTAGTCACTCGCCTAGGAGTAAGTTACAACCCAAGTGCCTTTAATCACTTGATAAATATCCACAAAAAGATTGTAGTTAACTAGAAAATAGTTCTTTTTAGTCTTAACTTTAGTATAAATACAAAACCTTTTATGTTGAGAAGTGCAATTAAGAACATGAAACATCACTAGATTAAGTAGAAACTCAACTCCCATTTACATAACTCCCTATGAAAATCGATCCCGACCCAATCGGGTAAAAGCTGCTTCGACCCTTCCTTGCTATTTATTAGTGGTATAGGTGGGCGCCGATCATGCAATCACAAAAGTTAACTTTATGATTCTTAAAGTAAACAAAATAAACGATAAAATAAAGAAAGAGCTGAGTATTTTATTGAAATGAGAGAAAAATTACAAAAATCTCACAAATTAGATAAATGCATTTCTAGTCTATAAAAAGTGCCACGTCCGCATTCTTTATCCCTCTTTTATATATATGTATAGATTTTTCTTCGTAATACAGTAAAATATTACTTACTGATACAGTATTATATAATTCGTACTTATGATGGAATAATAGAGATATAACCGTGTTTATCCTAAAATCGGAGAATAATTGATTTATACGCGGTTTTAAGGATATGTGATACAAATTAAAAGAATAGATTAATACTGAAATTAATGACAAAATAAATGCAAACCACACAAATTGAACAGTCTTAGCCTTGAAGGTTGGCCACCCTCGAGTCAAAAAATGCCTCAATCGACGATAGAACATGTTAACAAGATAACAAGAACTAGAAATGATCAATATATTGCTTCTTTGATGCGTGTTACAGTGTCCTTTACAAATGATCGTACCTTTCTTTTAATAGTAGTGGAGCCCTACTCTTGATACAATTCTATAAAAGGTAATCTCATGAATTGTTAATTAGTCGAACTCTCCTTGATACATTCCAAGATTTTCCTCGTGATCTCCAACTAATCGCGGATATTTCGGCCTTTCGTTATTTGGCTCGACAAAGTTTCCTCGATCTTGTTCGGTCCCGGAGTCACGAACTCAACGATTTATCTTTGTGCCTCGGTTCGATATAACCCGGGGTCGAGCTTTGACCCGTCACATTTCAGTCTCGACTAGCCTACAATAGACGAACCCGATTTTGACCGTATATAGATAGTCACCTCGTTTTTTGAAAATAAGTCGATGCGAAATGATATGAACTTCCGAGCCTTGCTCCGATAAACCATGACGTAAGCGACAAAAGGTAACTGAATTATCCCGTCAGTCCAGTCTTCAAGGCATTAAATGTGTGTCAGTTGTTGGTTTGCCACTAAGGGGTTTGAACCGCCATTTGCAAACTATAAATACTTCATCCTTCCATCTATTAGAACTTTTACATCCAAACGTTTTTTCTTGTGTTTTTAAGAAAAAATTTATCACCTTTTTCCTATAGTTTTCTGGTTCAAGTTTAAAATTTCTTCCTTTTTAGTTTCTTGAAAATTTTCATAAGTTACCCGCCAATTACACCATATCTTTCATCAGTACCTTCTCTTTACCCTTACTCAGGAGCAATGGCAAAGACTTCTGAATTTGTTCCTCAAAAGGAGACTCCCTCTTCCTCGAGACCGTCTTGAGCAGAAAAGGCTCTGTCTACTGTTATCGAGGAAAAGACACCCGAACCCCCCTCAACTATGTTCGTTCCTACGAGGTGCCCAACTGGGGACGACTTTAAGATCGAAAAAACCATTTACGTAACAAGTCGATGCGAGTTGGTCTTGAGGTATATATGCTCCATCACTGACGATATCCTCCCCGAAGTCAAGGAAGAGTGTAATTGGGCCGGTAAACACGTGTTGGTGCCTACGCCCGAGGAATCAATCACTACCCACGTGGAGGGTTTTCTAAGTGTTTATACTTATCCCTTCACGTTGGGCCATCTAGACACAGTTATCATTGCCTTCTGCAAAAGGTACGAAAGTGACGCTCGGGCAGATTCATCCTTCATTTTGGAGGATTCTAATTCTGCTTCGTTTCTTCGTGAGAAAGCTCGACAAGTTCCCCTTCACTATCGACCATCTCATGCGTCTGTACAATCCCCGACTCTACCGAGGGGTGTTGATAAAGCTTGCTTGTCAGGATACTAAGACCCCATTATCGAGCATAGATGAGGACCGAGACTGAGGCTGGTTGGGCCGATTCGTTCGAGTGAAGACCTCGGATCTAATCCCGGCCGAGGAAATGCCATTTCTTGAGATATTGAACATGAAACGTAAGTATAACTTCACTTTTAAAAAATTTCTTATTGTTTTTCCCTTTTCTCTCACCTAATTGATGTTTCATGGCGCAGTTGTCGCTCGACTACCGGGTGTAGTTCCTTGACTCAAGGAGTAGAGAGGGCATCGTATCACATAAGCCCTATTCCGAGCGCTCATGGAGCAAACTTTTAAAGGGCCGGGGGGAGGCCTATTCTCATGGTAAAATTCTTTCCCATAACTGACATAAACTTGTGTTTCTTTCCAAGCTTACTCATCTATTTTTTTGTAGGCCTTAGGAAGGATGTTGCGATGAGGCCCCCGTCCGCATATGAAATCGTCCTCCCCCAATATCCTACTCCAAAGCAGGACAAAGAGAAGAAAAGTAAAGGGGCTCCGAGTTTCGAAAACTCGGAGAAGCATAAATCGAAAAGAGGCAGGCGTGCAAACCCAAAGGACACATCGGCGCCCTCCCTTCGGACCTAGTCCACCGACTGAGGGATGAGTTGGAAGAAGAAGAATATTTCTAGCTAGTGGCTCGGGTGCGAGCCCACATTATATTTCCCCAAGCTAGGGAGGCTTCTGAGAGGGCACTGACCGAGGTACCTAAACCGGAGAAGGGCGAGGCTGCTATGTCCCAAGCTAGGGAGGTCGAAGAGGAAGTCGGGGCCGATATTCCTCGAGCAAGAGAGTGTGCCCCGAAAGATGCGCTTGGGGCGATTGATCTCACTAGGTCTCCTCTATTCTCTGACTACATGATCAACGAGGCTTGTATGTTAAATGATTGTTTGCATGAGGGGCGGCAAATCTCAATAACGTCTTTGATGGCTTAGAATCTACCGCCTAGGGGGATGTTACGGGTTTGGTGATTTACCAATGCCAAAGAAGGCACCGTCTTCCAGAGCCAGCGGACCTTCTTCGAGCCCAAAGTTAGTGGATCCATTCCCAGCTCTGAGTGTTGATCCTGATCGAAAATGGTCAATAGTTTTCTCTATCCCGGGGGATGCCCGGGTTTTCTCCGTCCCCGTGGGGGTTTCTAGCTATCTTTAGTGCTTGGTGATCGAAAAGGATCGAGTCAAGATGGATGAGGTAGAAGCGATATTCCTGTTCAATGAAGCTCAACAGTTGTTGAATCGGGTAACTTCGATTGTCTCTTTACTTAGTACTTTATATTTTAAGTTATAAATAATCGTAACACTTTTGTTTATGCTCACATGCCTCGGTGCTTCACCATGAAACTCTCCTCCGATATCGGGAGGTGTTATCGCAACACCAGGTCGAGGTGCGGGAGCTAACTGAGAAGAGGGACACCTATAAGCTTCTCTGTGACAAACTTCAAGTCCAGCTAGAAGCAGCTCGGAAGGAACATGCGGATCTGTCGAGCAGGTAAGACGAGTATTCGAACTTAGTAATGATAATTCAAACACAATGGCTAACGACCCGAACCTGCAGGTCCAGAAAAGACTTTACCAGATCGAGCAACTCCGGGTGGAGGTAGACCCGGTGAAGGCTGAGGCCGAGGAATGGAAGAAGAATATGGACCGCATGGCCTCGGAAAAGGAGACCACACGAGAACAACTGGATTCGACTAAAGTCCAGCTCCGGGCTACAAAAGAGAACACCTTAGTACAGGCGAAGAATATCGAGGAGCTCCAATCTCAGTTGAACTCGATTGTTTCTGGTCAAGAGAATCTGGCCAAGAAGATCGAGGCGGCCAAGTCAGAGGTGGTCGTGGCCAAGACCGAGGCCGATGATAAAGTGGATCAGTTCAAGGCTGATATCGAGGCAATTCAGGAACAATCCAAAAACATGGTGAAGTATGCGAGGTGGCAATCTCAAAGGGATGCCCTCGAGGGAGTCCAAGATATGTGAAGCCAAGATGGGAAGCTAGCTTATCCCGAGGAGGATTCCGAAGGTTTGAGGAGTCGGGTGACTCCGATGGAGGCAAAGACCCCTTAGGTGGTGATGTGGCCCCCGATGAAGATTAGGCCATTTAGGATTTTTTATTTTTTTTTTGGCTTTTTGTCTTGGCCGTTTTGGCTATGGTAAATTTCCATATACAATGCTTTCTTTCCCTTTAAGCTTTTGAATCTTCCCTTTTATTTATCATTTGTGATCACAAAAAGGTCGAAATTCCTTAGCATGAAATAAGTAACTTTATGTTCGAAGGTTCGAACAAACCTTGCCTTTAATGTTACTTTGTATTAAGGCAGTATGGGGATTCAGTGTTACTGAAGCCTTTTCCCAAAATAGTTTAGGTTTATAGCTTGCTGAGGGTAGCCTTTAGAACCGGTTATGAAAACTAAGGCCTAATTTTTGTTACGGGTCTCCAACGTCTCCGAGCTATGTTAAAGTGATCGTAGACTTTTAGTTCGGGAGCTGCCCAATGGACTTGCTTTCCCAAGTTATCCGGGCTTGCCCAAGATAACATTCCCCGAGCGAGGGTGGTGTCGCCCCCCCCCCCCCCTTTTTTCCTCGCGAAATCGGGTTTCGACATTTTTTAGACAACTTCTTCTTTTAGGATTGGGTAAGGAATTGGAAGAGTCGCCACCTAACGGATTAAGGTGCGTTAGGGCACCTTGAGCAATTAACTCATAAAACTAGTTTGCATCACCAGAGATCGGGTAAGGGCTCAAATTACCTTGAGGGGAAGGTGTTAGGCACCCCTCGAGGTCCACAACGGTGGGTCCCGGCTGAACTTAAATTAAGCGAATTAGTCTAAAAGGGAAGAAAACAATTTGGACAATACAAGTTACTTTATACGGGATTAAAGGGGGTCCTAGGTTTTTTAGCCTATAGGATCATTCCACGCAATACTTTGTAACTTCCCCAAGTTGGGGTGTTACTCATAGCATTAGCGAACGAGCTATCATTTTCTTACTACCCAATTACTATCTTTAAGTTTTTACCTAAGCGTTCTAGTAGTTTCTAGCTTGTTCCTTATGCGTGCACTACCTGTCCCTTACTTATGGCCCTGGAGGTATTAGGACTCCTATTTAGGATGGTTCTAGACTGACCTATGTTACTTAAAAATGAGAAATCTATGCTACAAACAAAAGGGCAAATACGATTTCAAATAAAGAACAAATAAGAGCTCATATTGACCTCCACAAGTAGACAACCAAAGCACGCAATTGAATCAGCAAACTTTGTTAATTTGGAATCCTATAGGTAGGATATATATATATGTGAGCAAAACCAGAATGTACAGACAGTTTTATTAAGGCGAGCATTATAACCTATTTTGTTTGCCTACTGATTTTATTCAGCACGAATCATGGCATTCCAGGCAGGTAATATGTCACAATTTTAAGCCAAGAATCATTAGTAAGTCTACAGATTGCCTAAGTGATGGCCAGAATCGATTGGGTCAGAATTAATTAACAGAATCCTATAGGCATAATTTCTACGAGTTTATTAATTAAAGACCTATGCACATGATTTCTAGGTGTAGAACTGATTTTAACTCATAAAGACGAGTTTTATTCCCTTTGAAAATCCTATAGGCATGCTTTCTAATTGTTGAATTGATTTAAACCCTTATATGCAGGATTTCTAATTGATTTAAACCCTATAGGCAGAATTTCTAATCGCGGAGTTGATTTAAACCCCTATAGGCATGATTTCTAGTTGATGATTTCACTCTATAGGCATGATACCTATTAGCTTTAAATCCTATAGGCATGATTTCTAGGTTGAAACTGATTTTTTTTATTTCCTATAGACATGATATCTATTATTCGCATTTGGACAGAAACTAACAGATTGTCAGATAATTGACTCAAACAAACAAAGGTCCTATATACATGGTCACTAATGCACATTGGGTTGAAAATATGTGTAGATCCTATGAACATGATTTCTAATGCAGAATTAAACGGAAAATCCTAGAAGCAGGATCTCTAGTATGCAAATGTGAAAATACAGAATCAAAACAATCAGGAAAAATCCTATTGACAGGATCTCTAAACAAGTGTAGCACTTACATCATTCAATCACCATAATTAAATCCTATAGGCAGGATTCTACCCAGTTTTAACAAAGATAAAAAAAAATCCCCCAGCTTTTACTAATTAACCCCAAATTTGTTATTATAGAGATTATTACAGCCTAGAGTATTGAATGAATTATATAATAATAATAATAATAATAATAATAATAATAATATGAATAATAATAATAATAATAATAATAATAATAATAATAATAATAATAATAATAATAATAATAATAATAATAATAATAATAATAATAATAATAATAATAATAATAATAATAATAATAATAATAATAATAATAATAATAATAATAATAATAATAATAATAATAATAATAATAATAATAATAATAATAATAATAATAATAATAATAATAATAATAATAATAATAATAATAATAATAATAATAATAATAATAATAATAATAATAATAATAATAATAATAATAATAATAATAATAATAATAATAATAATAATAATAATAATAATAATAATAATAATAATAATAATAATAATAATAATAATAATAATAATAATAATAATAATAATAATAATAATAATAATAATAATAATAATAATAACACTATATGGAGCCTTCATAAGCCCAATCTAAACCTGGGAACCAGGCCTTCAAACATAACAGGTTGGGAGCATAGTAGTGATCCATCCATATGGTACATTTAACTCAGGCTTCCAGTGCGTCAAAGTTCCCAAGGGCCTCAGGGACCCCGAGCAATGCTCACACCAGAACCATATTCAGAAAGATAGCTCATAAAAGATTGGAAGACCAGTCCCAATGTGTCAGAGTTCGGAGGAGTCTCAAGGACCCTAGGCAGTGATCACACTGGGGGTGGTGAGAACCTAAATGACTAAGAGTAGGAGTTTGAAAATCAGTGCATAAAGGTTAAAGGGGCAGGTTTTAAAAATAGTTCAATTTCGGAAGAAAGTTCAGAACACGGCGGGTTAGGGTTCGAGGGGGGTGAGAAGAGGAGAGTATCATAAGACGGCGGGCTGGGGAGAAATGAATTAGGGTTTAGGGGTTTGGTTAATTAAAAAGGGGCGGAGGATTAGGAGCCGTTGATCTTCTGAGATCAACGGCTAGGATTAGATTTTAGGCGGGGTGGGTATGGGTATGGGTAATTGGGTTAACGTATTGGGTATAGGGTAATGCGTTAAGGTAATTGGACCGGTTAGTATTGGGTTGGGTAGGTCCGAAAATTAATTAGAAAAGGGCTATGTTTTAAATACCCAATTACAGTAATAAAATAATTTATAACAATAATTAACAAATGATAAAAATGCCATTTGTATATGAAAATGATATAAAATAATTATTGAAAATTATAAAAAATGTTAAAAGTCATTTTCTGTGTAAATGATGTAATTATGAATATTTGTGTCATTATTGCAAAGTTATTGCAATTATAGCTGAAAGATGAAAATATAATTATACATAAAATGGTTAAAGCTCCATATGAATATAAATGATAAAAATTAAGTAATAAATTATTATAAAGTTATTTGTGATGTAATTAATAATTATTTAGATAATAAAATGCTGGAATAAATTGATTAAAATCCTTTATAAATTACAGAAAATTATGAAAAATATTGGTTGATGCTCATGCACTATTTTGAAAGTATATATGTATTTTAAATATATACAGGAAAAATTGGGTAGCAACAGGTGGCCGTGGCCTTTAATTTTTTTTTTTTTTTTTTTTTTTTTTTTTTTTTTTTTTGTCTTGGCCATTTTGGCTATTGTAAATTTCCGTATCAGGGCCATTTGACCCTTGTAAAAAGAATTTTTGGTAAATATATACAAGGTTTTATTTCCCTTTCAGCTTTTAGATTTTTACTTTGATTTATCATTTGTGTTCGCAAAAAAGTTGAAATGCCTTAGCATGAAATAAGTAGGTTATGTTCGAAGGTTCGAACAAACCTTGCCTTTAATGTTACTTTGTGTTAAGGCATTGTAGGGATTCAGTGTTACCGAAGTCTTTTCCCAAAATAGTTTAGGTTTATAGCTTGCTGAGGGTAGTCTTTAGAACCGCTTATGAAATTATTATTTTTTTGTAGGCATAATTTCGGTACGGGCCTCGGACGTCTCCGAGCCGTGTTAAAGTGGATGTAGCATTTTAGTTCGGGAGCTACTCATTGGACTTGCTTTCCCGAGTTATCTAGTCTTTCCCAAGATAATAGTCCCCGAGCGAAGGTGGTCGTGGCCTTAAAACTCGGGGGTTACCTAATAGGTCTCTATGCCCCCGAGGTCTTAGTAGCTTGGGCCGTCCGAGTTTTTTTTCGAACGGCAGTCCTCGAGTGAGAGTGATCATTCGAACTGTGGTTAAAAATGTCCCTTGGGCTCGTTACCTTTAGGGTATCGGAAGTAGGAAATTCTTTAAGGAATGTAAAGAAGAAATTAAAATACAAGATGATTGCAAGGAAGAGACTTCTATTTATTCTTGTGCATAATAAGGATATATGTGTACATGCTTTGCGACAGGGCTCGAGCAGTCTACGTGGGCACGATTCATTTGACCTTTTGGCCCTTACATTGAATCCTATCGATCGAGACCCTTGAATTCTGAAACCTCTTTCCATGCTAAAGTTGATATCGGAGGGTAATGCCCCCAGTGTTCGAGGTTAATCGAAGTAAGGCCTCGATTACTGTTTTGATTACTGTTACCAATTCATTGCCAGCCTTCGATTCTAAGTTAGCACGATTTACTTGTTGCCTCGTTAAAAACCTTGCCGAAAAACCCATTTGGACAAAACCGGTTTAAGGGAAAAAGAGTGAAACTCGTGCTTTCAGACCTAAAATTTCGTACTTTTCCTCGCCGATTACCTGCAAGAGTTAGTCCGAGATATAAACAAAAGAAACGAACAAGGTCGTACCTTAGCAGTAATATCGTTTTAGGTGAGTTACATTCCAATTGCTCAGTAGTTGTTCGTCATTCATCGTCCCGAGCTTGTAGGATCATTTTCCAATGATTTCGGTGATATGATACGACCCTTCCTAGTTCGGCCCCAACTTTCCCTCATTCGTGTTTCTGGTGTTCAATGTTACCTTCCTTAGCACTAAGTCCCCAATGTTGAATTACCTTAGGTTGGTCCTGCTGTTGTAAAATCTCTCGATCCGCTGCTTTTGGGCAGCCAACCGAACAAGGGCGGCCTCACGATTTTCATCTAATAGCTCCAGGCTCGTTGTCATGGCCTCGTCCATTGATTCCTTTGTTGCATATCAAAATTTGATGTTGGGCTCTCTGAACTTGCAGGTATCAAATCTTCGGCTCCTTAAACCAATGAGAACTAAATCGCCCTGGTACTAGACTTCGAGGTCGTACAATATGCCCAAAGAACTTCGGGCAAGAGTTCCTTCCATTTTTCTTTGGCGTCGGTCAACCTTTTCTTAAGGTTATGGAGTATGGTTTTGTTGGTTGATTCGGCTTGTCCGTTCCCACTAGGGTGGTAGGTGTTGATATGATCCTTCTGATCTTGTGATCTTCGAGAAATTTGGTCACTTTACTACCGACAAACCGTTTTTTGTTATTGCACACGATCTCGGCCAGCATTCCGAACCGACATATGATATGGTCCCAAATGAAATCTATGACCTCCTTCTCCCTAGCCTTTTTCGTATGCCTGAGCTTCCACCCACTTAGAAAAATAGTCAGTCATAAACAAAATAAATTGGGCCTTACTGGGTGCCCATGGAAGGGGGCCGACGATGTCCATTCCCTACTTCATGAATGGCCATGGAGATAAAACCGAATGCAATAGTTCTCCGGGTTGGTGTATCATCGGGGCATGTTGTTGGTATCCATCACATTTTCTCACGAACTCCTTCTCATCTTTTTCCATGTCGATCCAGTAGTAACCTGCTCTGATCACCTTTCGAATCAATGATGGAATGGTTTCCACAGGTGCCCTGGTGAATTTCCCTCAGAACGTAATCGGTTCTCCTAATTCCAGAAATATTTCCAGCGGACCATCAAACATTCTCCAGAATAAGATTCCATCCTCAGACAAACAAAATCAGGCTGCTTTTGTACGAATGGCCCTCGATTCTTTTGAATTCGAGGGTAATTTGTCAGTCTTCAGATATTTTACGTATTTGTTTCTCCAATCCCAAGTCAGGCTTGTAGAGTTTATCTCGGCATGACCTTCTTCAACCACTGATCTCATGAGTTGCACCACTGCTCTCGAATTAAGCTCGTTGTCTTCGACCGATGACCCTAAGTTAGCTAGGGCATCGACCTCACTGTTTTGATTCTGGGGGACGTGTTGTAAGGTCCATTCCTTGAACTGGTGTAATGCTACCTGTAACTTATCCATGTACCTTTGCATCTGTTCTTCTCTGGCCGCAAAAGTTCCATTAACTTGATTTACTACGAGGAGGGAGTCGCACTTAGCTTCGATCACCTCAGCTCCCAATCTTTTGGCTAGCTCGAGACCTGTAATCATGGCCTCATATTTGGCCTCGTTGTTAGTCAATTTTATAGTTCTGATAGATTGTCTAACTACACTGCTTGCTAGTGGCTTTAAAATGATACCGAGTCTGGACCCCTTCACATTCGAGGCACCGTCTGTCATGAGGGTCCAGATTCTTGGGGACGTCCCTGAGTTCATCATTAGATCTTGTTCAATCTTGGGTATTAGGGCCGGCGTAAAGTCGGCCGCAAAATCTGCCAAAATTTAAGATTTGATGGTTGTTCGGGGTCGATACTCAATATCTTACCCACTTATTTCAACGGCCCATTTGTCCAATCATCCCTAGTGTTCGGTTTTGTGCATAATAATTCACAATGGGTAAGTTGTTACACCACATATGGGATAACATTGAAAATAAGGCTTTAGTTTCCTTGAGGCGCTTAGTAAAGCGAGCGCCAGTTTTTCTAGGTGAGGGTATCTAGTCTCGGCTTCCCCTAGGTTCCTACTAACATAGTAAATTGGAAATTGTGTACCTTGCTCTTCTCGAATCAGGACTCCACTTACCATTATTTCCAATATTGCCAAATACAGGTATAGGTGTTCATCTTTTTTGCGTATGAAGCAATTGGGGGCTCGATATATATCGTTTGAGCTCTTCCAAGGCCCGTTGACCTTATGGGGTCCATGAAAAGTTGTTCTTATTTTTGAGCAGCGAGAAGAATCGGTGACTCTTATATGATGACCTCAATACGAACCGCCCCAGGGCAACTATGCGTCTGATTAATCTTTGCACGACTTTTACGTTATCCACGACCGTGATATCTTCTATGGATTTGATTTTGTCGGGGTTGATCTCGATTCCTCGGTTGCATACCATGAACCCAAGGAACTTACCGAATTCGACTCTGAACGCACACTTCTCCGGGTTCATCTCATATTGTACTTCTTCAAAATGATGAAAGTCCTTCAAATATTTTAAATGGTCCTCTGCTCATAGGGACTTAACCAACATGTCGTCAATATAAACCTCCATCGATTTTCCTATTTGTTCCTCGAACATCCGGTTTACCAATCGTTGATAAGTAGCACCGGCATTTTTCAGTCCGAATGGAATTACATTATAACAGTACACGACGTAATTGGTAATGAAGGATGTTTTCTCTTGATCATCCGTGTCCATCCGTATTTGGTTGTACCCGGAATAGGCATCGAGAAAGCTAAGGATCTCGTGTCCAGCCGTGGAATCTATCATGCAATTCATGTTGGGCAGAGGGAAGGAGTCCTTCGGGCAGGCTTTGTTTAAATCCTTATAGTCTACACATATTCTTAGTTTTTTCCCATCTTTAGGGACTACCACTACTTTTGCTAACGAATCCGGGAATTTAACCTCCCGAATGGACCATATTATAAGGAGTTTAGATACTTTGTCCTTGATGAAAGCGTGTTTGACCTCAGACTAGGGCCCCCTCTTCTGCTTGACTATGTGGAATTTCGGGTCCAGACTTAGCTTGTGGGTGGTTATCTCCGGTGGGATCCCTGTCATGTCAAGATGGGACCATGCGAAACAATATACGTTAGCTATAAGAAGTTGAATGAGTTTCTTCCTAAGCTCGGGAGTTAGCCCCGTGTCTAGGTATACCTTTCGATCGGGAAGATGTTCGATCAGTATGACCTGCTCCAGCTCTTCGACTGTTAGTTTTGTGGCGTCGGAATCATCAAGGACTATA
Source organism: Nicotiana undulata (assembly GCA_005239495.1). NCBI lineage: Eukaryota > Viridiplantae > Streptophyta > Magnoliopsida > Solanales > Solanaceae > Nicotiana > Nicotiana undulata. The sequence goes on from ML277981.1 coordinate 72,176, forward strand.
AAGGATCGAGGGACCCCGTAATCGTCGTCTTCGTTAGTCCTCTACTTACCTAGTTAGGTTGAGGCGGGGATCGGTGATTGCTATTTGGCCCCTTGTTTCGCTTCCGTCCTTGGTTCCTTTGATGTTGCAAGTGTTGATATCGAAATTACTTCATCGACCACAAACATCTCCTTCGCGGCCGGTTTTTCCCTGTATATAGTCTTAATCCCTCCTGGCGTCATGAATTTTAACACCTAGTGAAGGGTCGAAGGCACTACCCTCATGTTGTGGATCCATGGCCCCCCAAACAGGGCATTGTATCTCATTTCACCATCGATAACCTAAAACTTGGCTTCCTGGATGGTACTGATGGTATTAACCGGTAATGTTATTTCCCCTTTAGTGGTTTTGCATGCCATGTTGAATCCATTCAGGACTCGAACTACGGGTACGACTTGGTCTTATAGACCGTGCTGCTCCACGACCCTTCACCTGATGATGTTGGTCGAGCTACCTGGATCAATTAACACACGTTTAACCCGAATTTTATTCACAAGTACAGATATTACTAGTGCATCATTATGGGGTTGTACGATCCCTTCTGTGTCCTCGTCATTGAAAGATAGAGTTACTTCCGGAACGTAGTCTCGAGTTTGTTTTTTCCTAGTGATGGATACCTTGGTGCATTTCAATGTCGGACCCTGTGGGATATCAACCCCGCCGATGATCATGTTGATGACGTGCTGAGGTTCTTCTTGCTCTACTGCCTGTTTGTTAGAATCCCTACTCCTGAAGTGATTCTTGGCTCGGTCACTCAAGAATTCTTGGAGGTGTCCATTTTTGAATAAACGAGCTACTTTCTCTCTCAGATGTCTACAATCTTCGGTTCTGTGACCGTGAGTACCATGGTACTTGCAGAACTGGTTAGGATCCCTTTGGGTTGGATCGTTCTGTAGAGGTCGAGACCATTTGGCATCATTGATGCGACTGATAGCTGATACAATGCTGGTAGCATCGACATTAAAGTTGTATTCCGATTAGGGGTGGGCATTCGGTATTTTGGTTCGGTATTTAAGAATTTCGGTTCGGTATTCGGTTTATCAATTGTGTATACCAAATACCGTACCAAATTAGTTCGGTACGATTCGGTATTTATTATTTTGGTTCGGTACGGTTTCGGTAAAGTATTCGGTTTATGAATACCAACGCAAATATCCTCTTTATACCCTTCGCCAAAAGAGCACATAGAGTAGAAAATATCTTTTGGCAGGAACAAACGATAATAATTAAGAAGATGCAGTAATTACTAAAGCTAAAACATAATAGAAAGTGAACTAACACCCAAAATGCCTTAAAACGCTACAAAAGCTGTTGCATTTAGAAACAGCTCTATAAACGCTACAAACGCTACATCACATTCACTGTGATTCACAGCAGTCTAGAACAAGCACAAGAAGTACCAACTAGGAATTACATTGGGCTGGGCTTGGGGCGACGGGAAATGGGAATTACATTGGGTTGGACACTAGGTGTGTTAGTATAGGTAGGGTCCAAAAAAATATATACTTAAAATTTCGGTATATTCGGTATATTCGGTATACCGAATTTTTAAAATTGTAATACCGAAAACCGAACCGAAATACCGAAATACCGAAAAATTAATACCGAATTAGACCGAAATACCGAAATAACCGAACCCGAAATACCGAATTAATTCGGTTCGGTTCGGTTCGGAATTCAGTTTTTCGGATTTTATGCCCACCCCTAATTCCGATAACCTTGGTGCGTGTTTGGGCCTGGTGGGCCTGTAGAAGCCGTTTTTTGTCATAAGTCCCCTGTTATTCTGACCTCGACCATTTCTGCTTTCGTTTCTCATGGAATTTTTCCCGGACTCGTTGCCTCTCCGACCCCCGTTATATGGCTGATACCGATCTCAGTTCGACCTTGGTTCTTGGTCACTATCTCTCTTGATTCTGTCGATGGGTCGGATAGGATAAACATACCCAAAAGGAGCCCCAAGTTGATCGTTTTCGACCCTGATTTTTTATTGGTATCGATTATGTACATCGGCCCAAGTAACAACTGGATATTCTATCAAATTTTGTTTCAACTGTTGTGAAGCCACTGAGGTTCGAACATTAAGCCCTTGGGTAAAGGCTTGAACAACCCAATCATCAACGACCGGTGGTAGGTCCATCCGTTCCATTTGGAATCGAGATACGAATTCTCTGATCATTTTGTTGTCCTTCTGCCTTACCTTGAAAATGTCTGACTTTCTGGTTTCGACCTTGATGGATCTGGCATGTTCCTTTACGAAAGAATCTGCAAGCATAGCAAAAGAGTCAGTAGAATTAGGTGGCAAATTGTGACACCATATCATGGCTCCCTTTGACAAGGCCTCTCCCAATTTCTTTAATAAAACGAATTTGATTTCATCATCCTATAGATCAATCCCTTTGATGGCACATGTGTAAGAGGTGACATGTTCGTTTGGATCAGTTGTTCCATTGTACTTAGGAATCTCGGGCATGCGGAACTTCTTGGGGATCAATTTTGGAGTCGCGCTCGAGGGAAAGGGTTTTTGCACGAACTTATTGGAATCCAAGCCTTTCAATATCGGCGGTGCTCCTGGTATTTGATCTACCCTGGAATTGTAGGTTTCCGCCTTTTTACCGTTGGCCTCTATCTTATTCTCCCCTGATTCTATATGTTTCGTCAATTCCTCGATCTTCTTTATAATCTCAGGGTTAGCCCCCGATTCATTTTTGTTCGACCTTTCTGTGACCGGCTGATCCCTGTGGGTGACTTCTGGGGGAGGATCGGGATCAACCCTGCTTGGTGCACGATTTTGGTTTTGTAACTGGGCTATTGCCACATATTGTGCTTGTAACATTTCAAAGATCACTCGTAGATTGATCCTGTCCCCTTCAACGTTTTGTGTGTTTCGAGTTGCCAATCGGGCTCCACCACAAATGCTATTTTCGGGGTCAGTGGGAAAGTTTGCATCGATAGTCACATGTGAATTAGCATCAATTGGATCTATGATCAGAATTCCAACGGGATCAGCAGGTAGTATCTCGTTACCGGGTGCTATGTTGTTATTTTCATCTTGGTGACCGGACTCGTTGTCAACGTGCAGAGGTTTTGATTGAGGATTTGACATTTTTGTATTTTAGCATGGAATCAAAGACACTTCAAAGAACAAGTGTAAAGCAATGTGTGTTATAGAGATTTGTATCAAATAATCACTATTATCCTCATCCCCACGGTGGGCGCCAAACTGTTTACCCTAAAATCATATAACAATTGAATTTATACATGGTTTTAAGTATATTTGATATAACTTAATATAAATTAGAAGAACGGATTAATACTGAAATTAATGACAAGAAAATAAATGTAAACCACACAAACTGAACAGTCTTAGCCTTGAAGGTTGGCCACCCCCGAGTCAAGAAATGCCTCAATCGACGACAATAAAAATGTTAACAAGATAACAAAAGCTAGAAATGATCAATATATTGCTTCTTTGATGCGTGTTACAATGTCCTTTACAAATGATCAGACCTCCATTTATATAGTAGGAGAACCCTACTCTTGATACAATTCTATAAAAGGTAAAAAATCTCATGATTTGCTAATTAATCGGTCTCTCCGTGATACATGCCAAGATTTCCGCTGTGTTCTCCAACTGATCGCGGGTATTTCGGCATTCCGTTGTTTGGCTCGACAAAGTTCCCTCGATCTTGTTCGGTCCCGGAGTCACGAGCTCAACGATTATCTTTGCGCCTCGATTCGATATAACTCGGTGTCGAACTTCGACCCGTCATGTTTCAGTTTCGATTACCCATACAATAGACGAATCCGGCTTCGACCGTATACAAACTGCATATACTGAATTATTATGTCATTGTGCACTAAGCAGCCATGACTAACCACCATTATCAGCATTATCGATGAAAATACTATGTATCGTAATCTTGTAGTTATAATATTATGATTTTACATATTCCAAGGGAATGAGTGCAAATTAAGAAGTTAATTAAACAATTATTTGATATCTAAACAACAAACAAAATGATTATCACAACCTATATAGAAATAACAACAGAGATCTTTGACAGCTGGGAAATTAAGTTGATAAACCAAATTAGTACTTAAGATATACATTGCCTGCGTGGTTCAATTGACCTGTACTCGTGCCGAAAATATATACCCACGATTCATACACTCACAAATTAAACAAAAGAGATACGAGGCTGAAAACAAGGTGCAAATGTAATCGGTCAAATCTTTTTATAACAGTCTTATTTTGTTTGGATATTTTTTGGTTGTTATAGTAAAGTATTGTTACAGAAAACGTATATTATAAGATAATATAAAAATCAATTCCAAAAGAAACTTGACTTTTATAGTAAATATTTATTATATAAGGATTATGTTATAGAGATCTGACTATACAAGAGATAACTAGCTAGCTGGTGCAATACTATGAGTTGACTTTCTATTTTATTTTTTTGGAGATTGCGTTGACAAAATCCTTCAAATATTCCTAATCTCTAAGTTGAGAAATGTCATACTAATATGGCAATTAATATTCTTTCCAGTTTCTTATACCGTAAAACTGCCACCAAACCGAATTATATATTTTTTGCAAACTATTGCCTACTAACATATCACGTACCCAAACTAGTATATAAAGGACATTTCCCATTTCACAATCTCATAACACCATTCCTCTCCACTCCTAAAGAAAACTCACTTCCTCATCCTCCTTTTGTCTTGAAATCGTCTGAACCAAAGAGGAAAAAGAAACAAAAGTCATAGCTCATGGCGATTAGAACAACAATTCCTCTTAATATTCTTTGGCAGTTGCTTTTGCTTCTGCTATTACCATTTCACCAGAACTTGGCTAACGCTTCGGGTGGCAAGTGGCAGCTACTGAAGCCTAACATTGGCATTTCAGCCATGCACATGCAACTTCTCAACAACGACAGAGTCATAATGTACGACCGTACTGACTTTGGCGCATCCAACATCTCGTTACCCAATGGCAAATGTCGCAACAACCCTAATGACCTCGCGTTGAAAGTTGACTGCACTGCTCACTCTGTCGAGTACGATGTTTCCACCAACTCTGTGCGTCCCCTCATGGTCCAGACCGATGTGTGGTGCTCCTCTGGCTCTGTCGACTCCGACGGTTCTTTGGTCCAAACTGGTGGTTTCAACGATGGTGAGCGTATGGTTAGAGTAGTCAAACCATGCAACACTTGTGACTGGCAGGAAATGGGAAGTAACCTAATTCAGAGTCGATGGTATTCCACCAATCATATTCTACCTGATGGAAGGCAAATTATCATTGGTGGTCGTAAGGCTTTTAACTACGAGTTTTATCCCAAAACTGCCTCAACCAGTAACGTATTTAGCCTACCTTTTCTTCAACAGACTAATAATCCTAGAGAAGAGAACAATCTTTTCCCGTTTGTTTTTCTCAATGTGGATGGAAATCTATTCATTTTCGCTAATGATCGAGCTATCTTGTTCGACTACAAGGTGAACAAGGTGGTGAAAACGTACCCACAAATTCTCGGTGGTGACCCAAGAAATTATCCCAGTACAGGTTCTGCGGTACTTCTTCCGTTAAAGAACTTGAGGTCGCAAATGGTCCAAGCTGAGGTTTTGGTGTGTGGTGGAGCACCAAGAGGGTCATACCCCAAAGCGGACAAAGGTGAATTTATAGGTGCCTTAAACACGTGCGGGCGAATTACAATTACCGACCCGAATCCACAGTGGACCATGGAGACAATGCCATTAGCTCGAACAATGGGTGACATGGTAATTTTACCAAATGGAAATGTCTTGATCATTAATGGAGCTGCAACAGGCACTGCTGGATGGCAAATCGCTAGGAAACCGGTTTTGAGTCCGGTGATTTATCGACCCGATAACCCATTTGGCTCTAGATTCGAGGTACAAAACCCAAATGTCATACCCAGAATGTACCACTCAACAGCGGTTTTACTCCGAGATGGTCGGGTTCTTGTTGGAGGTAGTAATCCAAACGAGTTTTACAACTTTACAGGGGTTCTTTTTCCAACGGAATTAAGCTTGGAGGCATTTTCACCATCTTATTTGGATCCAGAATCTGCTAATTTGCGACCACTGATCATTTCTCCCGCTTCCCGTCATAAAACCAAGTATGGGAAAAGTATTAACATTCGGTTTACTGTTTCCGGATTACTAAACACAGATTTGGTCAAAGTAACAATGGTTGCACCAGGGTTTAATACACATTCAAATACTATGAACCAAAGAATGCTTGTGCTTTCAAGTGGAAAGGTGAGAAGGATTGGAAAGTCCACTTACCAAATCAATTTAATCTTCCCCAATTCTGGTAAATTAGCGCCACCTGGTTACTATATGTTATTTGTGGTTCATCAAGACATACCAAGTAAGGGAATTTGGGTCAAGATCCAATAGCCACAGTCCTAAGCCAAGTGTCTACCGGAAATAGTCACCATGCCTTCTTGAAGATAGGAGTAAGACATGCGTACACACTATCCTCTTCTGACCCAACTTGTGGGATTACGGGTCCATTGTTGATGTGTCTAATAGCCATAGTGAATTCTATTGTCTTCTCTCCTATTATTCATGTTGTTCCTATCCACCAAAAAAAAGAAAAAAGAAAAACGAAAAAAAAAAACTAGGATTTATTTTGTATATTTACTGGTAGCCTTATAATAAGGTGTGATGGAGACAATCTTTTCTTGATTTTGAGAAAATTATTGTAAGCATGATAACATATTTGATTGTTTGTATTGAAGATATTATCTTATACTAGTAGTTTTCTTTTCTTTGAAGATATGTCAATTATCTGCTAATTTAAGAGGAAATGCTAATTGCCATAATTAACTATGGTGGCATGGCAATTTATTTATATAAAAAACGAAGCAATGCTAATATGACCATGCTAATTTAAGTTTTTGTTTGTTTGTAGCAGTAGTGTTGACAAATATACGTCATAAAAGTTTAAATTATTCAAAAAGTTAAGTATATCTCAGTCTTGAAGCCATTGAACCCCAAATCAAATGTCATTTTTACTTAGGGACTTGAACTTTATATAATGTCGGAACTAAGAGACAATCAGAAAGGAAAAAAAGACTTAAATTGGTGATGCTAAAAGAAAGCATTGACAATATAGTTTATTGTTGGGCCAATGTTATGGATTGGAGGACCCAAAAAAAGGGAAACTTACACAAATGTTACAAATAAGTTTCAACTTATTAACCTCTAGTCATTAGTCATAGACTTATCAAAACTAGTCAAGTATATATTAAAATCGAAAAACCAAATAAACGAGGTTCTTTCTCTCAAAGAATCACATGCAAAAATCACCTTCCATATTTTTAAGTGGATTAGCAACATTAGATGCAAGACGGAAAGGAAATTTCATGGATGAGTTAGCAAATAATGTGATGAAATACAAAAAAAATAATACAATATTCCAAAAATTTAAGCAGAAAAAGAACTTTTTCAATGGGTATAGTTGAAATTCATTGGAAATATATAGATAAGTCAATATACAAAATTTGAGGAAGATCGGAGGTAATTTGGACTGGTTTTGTATCAAAATTCGTAATTAAATCGAGTTCAAAAAATTCTTCTGCAACACATGTATCAAACATGTATCATGCATGTATCTCACATACAGGTATACATGGATATACATGTGATACATAATTGATACAAATATGATACATATATGATACACAAATGATACACAGTGTGATACACATATCACTTTTTCATGTTCAGTTTTTTACTTCGAATTTTCAATTCAAACCACCTCAAAACTTCATCAAATCATCCCAAAACTGAGATTCAAGCTCCTTAAGATGTACTCAATCTATTCTAATAACATCCACTCAAAAAAAAAACAAGTTGACATTTTTTTTGCTACAAATAGCTAATTGGCTAATATTAGTAATATTTTATGAATTGGCTAATTTTTGTAATGAGCTACTTATAAATGGACATAGTTGGTAGTTTCCCCAAAGGAAATTTCATGGATGAGGTTGCAAATAAGGTGATGAAATATAAAAATATATACAATATATTCCAAAAATCTAAATCTTTTTTGCTAAAAATAGCTAATTGGCTAATATTAGTAATATTTTATGAATTGGCCAATTATTGTAATGAGCTACTTATAATTGGATATAGCTGGTAATTTCCCTATAAATAAATGAGATTTAAATTTTAAAACACTTAAAACTTCACATTTTAATATAGTTAATTCATGTTATTGTTTAACCAAAAAGTATTAAGCTTTTTGTTAAATCAATTAAATAAGATGATAATGGGCAAATACTAGTTAAATATAATAAATCCTAAATCCGAGATTAATTGATGTCAATAATATGAGGCCGTATTCAAAGCTATTAAATACCTAGGGGTATTTAATGATTGTAAACGAGTGAGCAATAATGGTAAGCAATAAATATGATAAATGACAATAAATGTAAATAGGAAGAATGATTCACCCAAATATTGAATGATGTGAATGATTCCTCCTTGTGACAACAACGTGCAATAACTAAATATGAAAATAAACAAAGTGTTCTTGGATCGTGCGAGTGGAAAGATAGAATAAACAACAAAATCAATCACAGTAGTAAGGCAAGCTTTTTGTATTATCTCTCAAGAGTCAACTTCTTACAAGTGTTATTATCAGAAAGTGAAAATCCCCCTCTTTGTTCCCTATCTCTTACTATTTATAGGGGATATTCCTAGGAAACCCTAAAAAATACAGCCATGGGAATATTCGATTGAGTATTCCTTTTGGTAATTTCAAGACTATCCTAGTCGTTACTCCTATGCTTCTCTGTTCGACCTCGGCCTTGATATCATGCTTGGTGACTCCTCAATGTTGGCCCATACTCAAACTCGGCCATAACTTCTACACTTGCCCATTCGCATTCGCCGAACTCAGTCGGATTTTGACCCATATAGTTAGTCCCTCTGCTTATTGAGGTCTTCTTTTGGTCGACCTCAGTGAGCGGACTTTATCAGCAACAGTTCCGGAGAAATTCTGACACAATAGCCGAGAAGAAGTGATTATCGTCGAGATAGTGATGTGCCGTTCTGAAGGTTGTAGTCAATGAGGTAGGTACAGGATGACGTCACGGCCACATGCGTCATCATTGCGCATCTTCCCGATGCGCAGCATCGTTTCTTGAGCCTTTGTCGCTTCGATTTTAGGGCCACTAACGGTTATTTGCACCGGTACGGGCGCCCATATTGTTTATAAATAAGAGAGGGAAAGCTACTAAATGAAACTTTCGCATTTTCTAGCTTCTTCATCTCTGCATTTTGCTTCTTCTTCTTCCTGTGTTCTTGCTCTCTATATCTTCCGCCGTCAACACCCTTTCTCTGCTTCCGTCTCCACTGCACAACACACTATCGGAAAATTACTAACTTGATTCTCAACTCTGAGATAGTCTCTGATCCTACCCCACTATCGGTGTACATGCCCTCAATTGGCGGAGAACTTATGGTTACGGAGGACGAAAGCTTCCCCACTGTGGAGGATGTCGTTACCCGTAACCTAACTTCCAGGTCCAACTTCGTTAAGGAACCTGTTCAGGACCCCGAGTCGGTGAGGTCCGAGATGGAGTTGAAGCATATCTCCGCCCTCATATCCAAATAGCGCATTACTACCTATGTTGATATTGTTCCGGCAGGGGACGATGTGATACAAGTTCACCGGCCTGGGTATTATGCATTCTATGCCTACCCGTTCCTCGTGGGCTATTCTCTTCTTCTTCCTCCATTGGCGGAGGAGTTCTGCCGTTATTACGGCGTCTGCCCGGCTCACCTTTTTCCTTATATCTACAAGATCTTCCTCATGCTAACAAAGTATGTGGAGTTGGTCGGCTGCGAAATTTCCATCCGCCACTTGTTGCACCTCTTTCCGCCCAGCTTCCATAGGGGAACGATGATTCACCTTCGCCACCGCAGAACCAAGGGGTTGGTGGCTTTAATGGACGACAAAGCAAATCGCCGGTTTTGGTTTAATTATTTATTTATCAAAAACGAGCACGTGGTGGCGAACCCTAGCGGGTTTCCCAAGCAGTGGAATTTTGCTCGTAAGTGTCTTCGTTACCTGAATCACGCTCATTTTTTGTGTGTGTTTCATGACTTATTTGTTTTTCCCTTTCGTGTATCTGAGAGGCACCCCCTCCCCCCCCCCCCCCCCCCCCCCCTCCCCCCTTCTCTGGTTGCCAACTTCGTTGACTAGGTGGCACAAGTACTCCCCTTTACCATAGGGATTTGTGACTGGCCGTCTTTAAACAAGAAGTTTGGGCCCAAGCCTTCGACCGATAAGTTGAACCTCGTCTTGTAGCTATTTCTACCTCATTATAGTTCATCTCCTCTTTGTACTTATGATTCTTTTATTGGCGTTAGGTCAGAGGAATTCCAAGAAGGTGAAGGCCCCCGTTCCTGCCTTCCGCCAGGCGATCGCTTCGGCCGGGATGCAATTCGTGTTGGCTGAGTCCGTACGGAATGCTCTTCCTCAGACCCCGTCATTGGGTGACTTTGGCCTACAGACGGCCGTTACGTCGATAGAGGCCCCGTCCCGCCCGGTGATGCACCTGATAGATGAGTCTTCTCCCGACGAGGAATAAATAACACCGTTAAAAATGCGGAGGTAGAGACTGGTGGAGTCACCACGGTCGCTGACGCGCCTAAGGGGCCGATCATATTGTACACGGATTCGATGCATACACCGGTTATCGAGGCTGCTCTTGCGCCAATGGTCGCCGCAGAGGGGAGGCCGTTGGAGGCAGAAGGGGCTGCCATGGGGGAAGAATGGCCACGGACCGCTGAGGTCGGCTCACATTGGCGCTTAACGAAGGGAGGCTTGAAGAGCGGATATGCGGTTTAGAGGCAGAGGTCTCAGATCTGAACGAGCAGATTGTCGTCCTAAAAGCCGAGAAGGCGCAGCAACAGGCCCAGTCGTCTACCTCTCATGCTTTTACTTATCCCAGAGTGTCGCGAGACTTGTATGAGAAGTGGGTTCATAATGAGGCCCAGCTTGATACATATAGGGCTCTGTGACGGTTGGGAAGGATTCTGAGGCGGAATTCGCGGATGCTCGTGTTAAGGCTCGTGGAGCTCGTGACGCCTGTGGCTACGGCCCCTGGTACGCTCGGGATGGATGATGACAAAGATGACTTGGATGGGCTAGCATCTGATGCTTGGTATGACGATGAGTACGCTGATGACGCGGGTGATTATGGAGATGGTTCTCCTGGAGAGGATGTAATGTGACGCTTTTGTACTTGGCTTTTGTTATTTTCTTTCTCTTCTCTTTTTTTTGTGGGGGCGTCTTTTAGTCCCTTTGTAAGATGTTTTATTTTCTTCAGATTGGAATGGCTGACTTTTTGTTATATGTTCTCGACCCCTCTTGATTTTCTTTGAATGTTTTTCTTTGTAAGAGTTTCTGACTCTTAGCTGGTTCGAACGAGGTCGAATGTTAGTCGATTCGAGAATTTAAGCGAGGTTGAATGTTAGTCGATTCGAGCGAGGTCGAATGTTAGTCGATTCGAGCAAGGTCGAATATTTTACTCAAGTGATTCGACGAGGTCGAATGTTAATTAATTCGAACGAGGTCGAATGTGAATCTATTCGAGCGAGGTCAAATATTTGTCGATTCGAGCGAGGTCGAATGTCAATTAATTCGAGCGAGGTCGAATGTTAATTATTTCGGGCTAGGTAGAATGTTAGTTGATTCGAGCGAGGTCAAATGTTTGACTCAAGTGATTAGACGAGGTCGAATGTTAATTAATTCGAACGAGGTCGAATGTGAATCTATTCGAGCAAGGTCGAATGTTAGTCGATTCGAGTTAGGTCGAATATTTGAATCTAAGTGATTCGATTAAGGTCAAATGTTAATGAATTCGAACGAGGTCGAATGTGAATATATTTGAGCGAGGTTGAATGTGGACTTTGAGATTGGCGTAAATATAAACTTGGCGGAGAAATGAGAAACTCATGTATTTGCGTATTTTTGCTTTGTTTATAAATTCATTGGAGAAATTTACATGTTTTTGCTATGTTCTCACATACATTGGAGAAGTCCCAATCTATCTAGTCCCCTCATTGGTCGACCTGGAGAAGTGGTTTAGAGGTCGGGCAATGAACTTAACACTAAAACTTCGAGACACCTTCTTTCGCCGCCTCGTTAAAAACCTCTCCGAGAAAACCCAACTGGGACAAAACTCGGGTGAGGGCAAAAGAGTACGAATTGGGGGACGCTTATCTTTAGAAATTGAAGTATTTGAGGTGGGCGATATTCCAGTTGTTTGGAAGTAGTTTTCCCTCCATTGCTTCTAGCTGGAACGACCCTTTACTTGCTGTCGCCGTGATTTTGTATGGGCTGTCCCAATTGGTTCCCAGTTTGCCTTCCCGTAGGTCTTTGCTCGCTTGTGTTTTGGCTTTGAGTACAATAGTCCCCTACTTTAAGTGACTTGACTTTGGCTTTTTTGTTGTAGTATCGCTCTACCTGCTGTTTTTGAGCTATCATTCTTACGTAGGTGTCTCCGCTCGTCGGCTTCGTCGAGGTCTTGCCTTATGCTTTCATCACTGCTTGGACTGCTCTCGTTTGAGTATCTTAGACTTGGTTCACCGACTTCGACCAGTATTACTGCATCAGTCTCATAGACTAGTGAGTATGGTGTTTCTCTTGTGCTTGTTTTTGGGCTGGTTCGGTATGCCCATAACACTCCAGCAGTAGTTCCGGCCACAGTCCCTTGGCGTTCTCGAGCTTCTTTTTCATGACTTTCAAAATTGTTTTGTTGAGGGCTCCGCCTGACCGTTGCCTGCGGGATGATATGGTGTGGATAGTATTCTCTTGATGTGCCATTTTTCGAAGAACTCGACGGTCTTTTTCCCTTGTAAATTGGAGTGCTCTGATACCAATTGATAGAAACTAAGCGTCCACCAAACTGTATAGAGAACCTGGTTTTCTATCAATTCCCACGGTAGGCAATAGACTGTAAAACCAAATAGTATAGGAAACCAAGTTATGTATTTGTTCTCACAGTAAATCGGCAGTAAATAAAGAACACATGATTTTTACGTGGAAAAATCCCTACTCAAGGGGATAAACCACGACCTACACTAGTAGGATTTCAACTTCATTAACTTGCAATACACCTATTACAAGCCACTTTGTAATGACTCTATTACAAAGACTTCAAGCTCACTAACTTGTAATACAACTATTACAAGCCACTTTGCAACATACTTATTACAAAGACTTCAACCTATGACTAACTCTAGTCACAACACAAACTCAAATGTTTATGATTTACAAAAGATCTTCTACAGAAATTCTTCTAAGTAAGTTGGGTAGAAGTTACAAATGAAGAACAAATAACAAAGACTCAACAAACCTAAAGACTTAAGATATCTTCAATCTTTGGATCTGGTCACAACACAAACTCAAATGTTCCTCCCCATGTTGACACCTATATAACTTCCCCCCTTTGGCATCACTGAAAAGAATAATAGAACAAGCACATCCAAAAACAAGTTCAGTAGCATTAACTCATGCCACTTGGGCAACACAACATAAACAATACAATAACAATAAGTGAATGTCATTGCACGAATAGAGTGATTGTCCATAGTATAGTAATTATAATAAAAGCACAGTAGTTTCAACAATACATAATATGACAATTTAAACAACTAAAGTACCAATGTCATCAAACACAGGGAACAAAAAAAGATAGGAATTCAAGGAATTTGGAAGGAGTGAAAGACAAGGATCACTGGTCAGGAGGAAAAGTAAGGGGCTACGGCCTTGATGAGCTTGTCCATTCGTTCATTCACAATGCTTTGATCAATTATCATCTGCTCTCTTAGGTCCTTCACCTATTTCCCAATCTTTAATTATCACCTTTCAACTTAGCATTTTATTCTTCCAATTGTCCACGGGGACCTGGTTCTCTACCTATCTGAGCAAGCTCAACCATCAACCAGACCACCAAGAATCTCCCCGAGCTTCTCCTCATCAAGAACAGACTCAGTTCCATGCACATATATCATCATAGTATCACATACAACATAGAAGTTTTTACTTCTTCTTCATAAACGTTGGGACTTGGAGGAACAAAGAGGTGTTTTTTTTTTTTGGAAATCAACAATGTTAAGAAGTTGCTCCATTTTTCAGCAATATTAGAGTTAACACTATTCCTAGACTTTAGAGTCTTTTACATCTCCAAACCCGATAAGTCAACCTTTTGCTTATGTAAGGAACCAGGTTCTTCACTTATACTACCCTTTCTTTCCCTAAGCTGCCATGTCTCCCTCTTCTTCTTCTTCTCAATCTGTTCACCCTTATCATCTGCTGCATCTTTCTCAGCCAACTTTCTTTTCAATTTTTTTTTTCACAAGTGAATATTTTTCCACTTCATTCTGTCTTCCACATCACCACATAAGCAAGTCACATTAATCAGCCTACTTTTCATCAATCATTTTCACTGGATCGGAAGTTTGTTTAAACACAGAACTCAAAAAGAAAAAGATCATCATTAGAATTAACATCCTGAGAAGGATTTGAGGCACCAGGTACGTCATTCAGTTCCCTTTTTTCCAGCACATTCACATCCTGAGAAGGATTTGAACCTTTCCTTCTTAACATAGCCAATCATCGAGGGACCAGGTCCTTAGTTAAGCTTGATCAACCACAACTCCAGACGATTTCTTTCAAAGTGTTCACTGCCCAGCGCCTTGGTGAAGATGTCTGCTACCTGGTCCTCTATCTTCCAGAACTTCATACCAATCAGAGCCTTTTCAACATTATCCCTTAAAAAGTGATGTCACACATCAATGTATTTTGTCCTCTTGTGTTGTACCGAGTTCAAGCTGTAAATATACCAAAGTCTTCAAGATGTTGCTTGATATGTAGTAGTTGAGCACAACAAGAGGCAACAACCACGTATTCAGCTTCAGCAATAGAAATAGCCACACAATTTGTTTCTTTTCACCTCATGAGATCAAGCATGACCCCAGAAAATGTGTCGTTCTAGATGTGCTCTTTCTATCCACCAGATATTCTACATAATCAGCATCGGCATATCCAACCAAGTCAAAAGTATCTTCTGAAAATAGACAAGGACCAGGTCCTGCGTTCCATTAGGATACCTCAAAATTCCCTTAGCAGCCTTAAGGTGAGAGTCTTTTGGGACAGGTTCCAATCATTGTTCTGTCTAAAGGCCTAGGGACCAGGTGCCACACTTGGTTCCTCTCAACTGATGGAGTTCTTCTTGCATAGCAGCTATCCAGTTAGCATTTTCAAATGCTTCTTTGATGTTCTTAGGCTCGATTTGAGACAAGAACGCTGAGAGGGAAAACATGTTCCTTGCCTTAGAACTAGGTTGAATACCAGAGTCTAAGGATGTGATTACATTTTGAAGTGATGTGAACTCTTTTGCTTCTAGTGGGATACTTGAACTTCAGAATTTGAAGGACCAGGTTTCTCCATACGTGAATCATCATTGACATCAACATAATCATGACTTACACTCTTTTTCTCTACATCAGTAGTACCTAATGCAGCATCAACAACCCTATGTTCAGCTTCAGTCGAGGTGATAGAGGGAACAGGTTCTTCTGTGCCCTTTGGAGATTCTGTTGCATCTCCTTAATCGCTTTGCTTGACTTGACTCATCAAATCAGTCTTTCCATTTGCAATATCTATAGCTTCATCAAGAGCATTTGTAAATTCTCCATCTTCATCTTTTTTGTGATGTGACCATTTGCCACCATTGTTGAGAACAAAACATTTTGCATCCAAAGGCTCCCGGGTAAGTCAGCATTGGTTTTCTCCCATTGAGCAGTTCATAGAGAGACTTCTCGAGAAGGGACCTGATCATGCATTTGTTAATCAAGTAGCAAGGAGTGTTGAATGCTTCGCCCATGAACCAGGTCCTCCATAACCGGCTTGTTCAGCAAATAAAACTCGCATACCCTAGTCGTTTGTGCCATAACTCTACATCATCATCAATGACACTTAAGCATGTTATATCACCACCATTCAGTGAATCAAGGTCTGCAACATAGATATTCTTGAATCTTTTGGCTATCAATACCATTTCACCAGTTTTAAGATTGGTGAAAGCGCAAGATTTGGACAAGAACTTCACTTCATTTTTCCTTATCACGGATTTTAGACATACTCAACAAGCTATATTTCACGCCATTCACATAGTACACATTTTCAATTGCATGGGAGAGTGTTTTGTCAATTTTGCCAACAGCAAGAATATTGCCTTCTTGTTGTTTCCAAAGGAGACACTCCCATCTTGGAAGGCCTAAAGTGAGAGGAAATCATTCATTCTTCTAATTTTGTGCTTAGAGAAGCCACTATCCATGTACCATTTTTTTACTGCTACCTCTCACTTTAGTCTGCACACTAAATCAATGATTAGACTTAGGAACCCAAGCCAGCTTGGGTCCTTTATAATGATAGAACGGGCGGATCAAACTTCCTTTTGTCCATGCAGGCAACACATATTTTCTTTTGAGGGAACCAGGTTCCTCATCAGTAGGCTTCTTTTCAACAAAAACTTTGTTTTTCTGCGAAGACTGAATTTTAGTTTTACAAGAGTCCTTGTAATGACCCATTTGACCATAGTGAGTGCACAACCTATTATCATCCATAATTACATACTTGCTATGGGCATTATATGAGGTTTTAGCCTTTTGGAACCTGATTTCTTGCTTGTTCTCACCATTACTCTTGTACATAGACGTTATTACATTAGAGGACCAGGTACAATTAAGTGACTTATCAAGATCATTTTAACCCTTTTCAAATCCTCCTGAAGTTGTCTATTCTTTTCAAGCTCAACAACAAGACTTGTTTTAACTTTCTTAAGCTCACTCTCAAGCTCAAGTTGAGCCTCACTAGCCACTTATTTACCCTTAGTGTTGTCCATCCATTTTTTTGTTTGGATTTTCAACAAGTTATTTTCTCTAGTTACTTCTTCCACTTGTTCCTTCAAATATACAATGAAAACTACCATATTATCCCTCTCTTGTTCTATGTCACCAATTTCTTCTATTAAAATATTTTTCTCATTAATGAGGCTATGATAGGCATCAATCAACACATTTGCTAAGGACATCAATTTATTCTTAGAGTAAGCTTTCAAATTTCTTTGAACATCAAGAAAACTTACCTCATCTTCCTCCTTGTCCTCATCATCATCAGATTTGGCCATGAGTGCAAAGATTGACTCATATTCTGAAGATCCATTGTCAACAACCATCATAGATGTATCTCCTTGGTCATCTTCACCTTCAGATTCACCGGAAGAATTTCCCCAGTCAGCCAAAGCTTGTTTCACCATGTTGTCAGCAACATCTTTTCTTTTGAACTTTTTGTTGGGAACCTGGTTCCTATCATCCGCCTTTTCAGTGTTTCGTGAGCCGTTTGAAGAGCTTCCCATATTTCTTTGGCAGATTCACATGTTGAGATATGATTATACTCATCTGGTCCAATACCACACACAAGAATCTTCTCCGCCTTAAAGTTTTTCTCAACAACTGTTCGCTCAACACCATTGTATTCTTTTCTTATCTTCGGAGCAGTCTTTGTTCCCTCTCCAACAGCCTTTATAGGGACAAAGGGACCATCACAAATCACGTCCCAAAGCTCGGAGTCTTCAGCCATAATGAAGTCATGCATTCTTGTTTTCCACCAACCATAGTATTGGCCATTGAATCTTGGGGGTATATAGGCTGATTGTCCTTCCTCGAAGTTTGGTGGAGCAGCCATGATGAGGATCCTTTCTAGGTGTTAACCTTTTAGAAAAAACCCGCTCTGATACCAATTGATAGAAACTAAGCGTCCACCAAACTGTATAGAGAACCCGGTTCTCTATTAGTTCCCACGATAGGCAATCGACTGTAAAACCAAACACTATAGGAAACCAGGTTCTCTATTTGTTCCCACAGTAAATCAGCAGTAAATAAAGAACACGTGATTTTTACGTGGAAAAATCCCTACTCAAGGGGATAAAAACCACGACTTACATTAGTAGGATTTCAACTTCACTAACTTGCAATACACCTATTACAAGCCACTTTGTAATGACTCTATTACAAAGACTTCAACCTCACTAACTTGTAATACACCTATTACAAGCCACTTTGTAATGACTCTATTACAAAGACTTCAACCTCACTAACTTGTAATACACCTATTACAAGCCACTCTGTAACACACTTATTACAAAGACTTTAACCCATGACTAACTCTAGTCATAACACAAACTCAAATGTTTATGATTTACAAAAGATCTTCTACAACAATGCTTCTAAGTAAGCTGGGTAGAAGTTACAAATGAAGAACAAATAACAAAGACTCAACAAACCTAATGACTTAAGATATCTTCAATCTTTGGATCTGGTCCTTGAGGTTGCAATAGCTTTATTCTTGAGAGATGTGGTGGCTAGCACTTGAGAGAGTATTTTCTTTTTGTTTTCAAGTGTTCAAGTAATTGTTTTACCTTCCTTGATGATAATAATTCATGTGTGACAGCCCTTAGAATGATGTAGGCAAGGTAGGTAAAAAGTTTTCCACAGAAAGTTGACTGCTGCATTGTTCATGTACTGTAGTGTGTGCAGGCAGTAACTTTCCAGTTGGAGAGTTGACTTCGTACAGTCACCTCGGGAACTGGTAGCAACCTGTTCCCTCAGTTGTTCCTTCGACTCTGAAGAGTTGAGCCAAATCCCAACTTGAAACCTTGTGATCTTAAGGTCTTGAGAATGTTTAAAGCTGTAGAGTTGACTATACGACGACCGAGGGAACTGATCCATATTTGTTCCCTCTGCTGTTCCCTTATCTGATTTCGTTGAGAATTGAACCAGACATCTGAGTGGTTACTCTGAACGCTAGAGAACTAATTGTATCAGGTTCCTTATCTAGTTCTCTCATGAAGTTTGTCAAATCATCAAAACAAAAGGCACATAACTTAACACAACTGATTTCTTTGGGGATGCCGAAGTGGTATATTATGTTTTTCCATATGAATGTGATAACTACTTATTCGCGTATTTGGGCGAATGCACCTTCTTCTACCCACTTGGAAAAATAGTCAGTTAAAACTAAAAGAAATCGTACATTACCTCATCCCGCTGGGAGGGGTCCGACGATATACATTCCCCATTTGATGAAATGCCAAAGCAAGGTGACTGAATGGAGGTGCTTTCCTGCTTGGTGAATCATGGGGCGGTATTTTTGCTTTCGGCATTGGTTGCACCTTCTGACGAAGTTGGCGGCCTCCTTTATCATTGTGGGCCAATAGTAGCCTGCTCGTATGAAGCATCTGACAAGAGCTCGATTGCCGGTATGAGCTCCGAAGTGGCCTTCGTGTACTTTTTCGAGGACGCGCCGCGTTTGGTTTGGTCCTAAGAATTTTGCTAAGGGACCGCCAAACATTCTTTTGTACAAGTCGTTATTGCCGATGTTATACCTGGTCGCCTGCATTCGAAGCTTCTTGGCTTTTTTTTATCGGGTAGGAGCACTCCGTTCTGCAAATATGAGATAATACGATTGCGTCAGTCCCAAGTCATGTTTATAGTTCGTACCTCGATTTGATCTATTAATGAATGAAGGAGAGTGACCACGTTATCTTTTCCGGTTATGTTCCTGGTAGCTGCCGCGGATTTGGAGAGGCCGTCTGTCTCGATGTTCTATGCCTGAGGTATCTGGTCGAGCTGGCATTCATCGAACTCGGACAGCAGCTTGCAGATCTCGGACTAATATGTTTGTAGCCTTTGTTCTTTGATTTGGAAAGTCCCTATGACTTGATTAACTTACGAGTTGTGCGTTGCATCGGAGGATGACCCGTCGTGCTCCGTATTTGAGGGCCTATTTTAGTCCTGCAATCACGACCTCATACTCGGCCTCATTGTTAGTCATATCGAGACACTGTATGGACTGGCGAATTACTTCGCCCGTCGAAGTCCTAGTCCAGATCTTGACGCGTTGGAGGTGCTATCGGTGTATAGAATCCATAGGTCGGGTAACTTGGGAGAAGTGGCTTCCCTTTCGACCTCGGGCATTATTTTAGCACTGAAATCGGCGACGAAGTCAGCGAGTACTTGCTACTTTATCATTGTTCGCGACTGATATATTGTATTGTGCTCGCTTAACTCGATGTCCCATTTAGCCAACATACCCGACATCTCGGGTTTATGTAGGATACTTCTAAGGGGAAAGGTCATGACCACCGAGATGTGGTGGCATTGGAAATAAGGTATAAGCTTTCGTGAATCTACGACTAAATCCAGGGCCAACTTTTCGAGGTGAGGGTACCTCATTTTATCATTGACCAAAGTTTTGCTAATGTAATATATTGGAGACTGCGTATCTTTGTTTTCACGAACCAAGACTGCGCTCACCGCAACGTCGGACATGGCCATGTAGATTAGGAGGCGTTCTCCGGGTTCCGCCTTGGCAAGTAGCGGGGGAGAGAAAAGGTATGCTTTTAATTATATTAGAGCATTGACGCACTCGAAATTCCATTGGAGTCTGTTGTCCTTCTTGAGTACGCCAAAGAATTTGTGGCATCTATTAGAGGATCGTGAGATGAACCTCGATAGGGCGGCTATACGGCCAATCAGCTTTTGCACCTACTTCTTGCTGGCCAAACATTCAGGTATTCCCTCTATAGCATTGATTTGGTCAGGGATAACCTCAATGCCTCTCTATGACAGCAAAACACCGAGGAACTTCCCTAAGGTCACGCCGAAGGCGCATTTCTCGGGATTCAGCTTCATGCCATACCGCCTAAGTATGTTGAAGGCCTCCCTCAGATGGTCAATGTGATCTTATTTTATTTTCGACTTGACCAACATGTCGTCTATATATACCTCCATCGTCTTGCCGAGCTGCTCTTTGAACATTTTGGTTACTAGTCTCTAATAGGTTGCCCCTACGTTTTCCAGTCAGAATGGCATGACTTTGTAGTAGTATGTCCCTTGGTGGGTGATGAAAATGGTTTTTTCCTGGTCCTCCTCCTTCATGAGGATTTGGTTGTAACACGAGTAGGCGTCCAAGAAACTTAACAGCTCGTGCCCCGCTGTTGCATCGATAAGCTGACCAATGTGAGGCAACGAGAATGAATCATTCGGGCAGGCCTTGTTCAGATCTATGAAGTCCACGCACATGCGCCAGTTCCCATTTTTCTTTTTCACCATGACCACGTTGGCGACCCATTGGGGGTACTTTGACTCTCTAATAGAACCGTGCAATTTTTCTACCTCTTCGTGGACGACATCATTTATTGCGGGATTGAAATTTCTTTTGCTTTGCCGTACTGGCGGGTAGAGCGGGTCGACATTCAGCTTGTGTGTTGATATTTCCTTCAGGATGCCCGGCATATCTACACTGGAGAAGGCAAACAAGTGTGCGTTGTTAGTTACAAATTTATGGAATTTACCTAGTTCTTGGAATTTGTGGCCGATGTAAGCTTTTTTGTTGTGGTCGCTTCTATCCAGCTGAACGGGATCGAGGCCTTCCACAGATCCCATGGCTTCCACGATGTCGGGGTCTTTGATGACGTCTCTTTTTTCGTTGTCATCTGACCCCCGACCTCGCTAATTGCTACGTTTCTGCGCCTTTGCCTTTCAACTATTGAGTGTGTGTGCCATCTTAGGCGATGCGATAGCATTCTTGGGCTGCTCGTTGCTCGCCGCGGATGTTGAATATTCCCCACGGGGTGGGAAACTTGATAATCTGATACAGGCTAGACGAGATGGCCCTCATGACGTGTATCCAGGGCCATCCTATGATGGCGTTGAACGCTGTGTCTTGATTCATGATGTGAAACATTGTTTCCAGGGTGATACCACTGGCCAAAACGGGTAGTGTGATCTCTCCGGAGGTCCACTCAACTGCATTCTTAAAACCTGTTAGTGTTATGCAGCGTGGTACTATCTTATCCTCGAGTCTCAACTATGCGAGAACTCTAGGGTGGATAATACACGCGCCACTTTCGTTATCTACCATAATCCGTTTTACATCGGTGTCTGAAATTCGTAAAGTAATAACAAGAGCATCATAGTGAGGAAAGGTCAAACTGTGGTATCCGACTTATCGAATATGATATTCGAGGTTGTCATACCGTTCATGGGTGATCGACCGCTTCAACTTGTGGGTGGTTGTGAATTTCACGTGATTGATTGTTGTGTCGTCGCCTTCGCCAATAATCATTTGGATGGTGCGGGCTTGGGAGGGTGGTTTCAGAGGGGCCTTGATGTTGTTCCCGCCCACGAGCGAAATTGGCTTTTCCTCAGTCGCTCATCAGCTCCCTCAAATGCCCTTGGTGGAGCATGTTTACTACCTCTTGCCTTAAGGAGATACAGTCCTCGGTCTTATGGCCTCGCTCCTGATGGAATTCACAGAGGGCATTCGAATTTCTGGTGTTTGGGTCAGACTTAATCTTTTGCGGCCTCTTCACCTTAGGGCTGAGCTTCTTTAGAGCGTAGACTATCTCTGAAAGAGAAACATAAAAATTATTAGCAGATAACACTGGAGGCATACCTCTTTCATTTCGGTGAGTCTCTGTTTGCAGCCTAGATGGGCCATCGCCATGGTGGGGTGGTGGTATGACGGCAGTTCTGATGTATGGCTGGTGTCTTTTGAGATTGAGGCGCGGACGTACATGGTCCCTTTCGGCTGTCGTTTCGACGGTCTTTTCTCGACTCCATATGGACTGATGTCAACCGCTAGGTTGGTCCGTTAGGGTTGTCCTCTTCCACTCTCACCTCGTTACAATAAGCGTTGTGTATTTCTTCCCAGGTAGTGCGGGGTATTTCATGAGCATGCTCAACAGTTTTCTAGTCGCCCTCGCCCCGCTCCTGTTCAGCCAGTTCTAGAAAGCTTCTACCGCCATTTCCTCTGACACGTTTGTAAGGGTCATTCTCACTCTGTTGAATAGGGCGATGAGGTCCCTGAGTCCTTTGTCGGGTGACTGGTTAATGGAAAATATGTCATTTACCTTGGCTTTTGCTTTCTTGACATCGACATGGACGGTGACGAACTTGTCGGCTATCTATTCAAATGTTTCTATGGAACGTGTTGTTAATTGTGAGTACCATGTCAGGGCTCCCCTGGTTAGAGTTTCGCCGAACTTCTTCAGCAGTACCGACGACACTTGTTCTTTAGTGAGGTCGTTGCCTTTCACTGCGGTGACATAGTGGATGATATGATCTTCAAGGTCTGTTGTGCTGTCATATATTTTTAAGTATGGCGGCATCTTGAATGTTTTGGGTATAACATGTGGTGAAGCCTCATCGCTATACGGTTGTTCCACGAACCAACCGACATCCCATTTTGGCAAAAGTTTTGGGGCGCTTAGGATCTTATCAACCCTTTCTTGGTGTTCCCTCATTTGGTCGCGGAGAGCTTTATTCTCGTTCTCCATCTCCTCTATTTTTCTTAGAATATAAGCGAGAGCGTTATTACCTACATCATTAACAATGTGAGTGGTACCTGTTGGAGGAGGAGCGTGCTGCTCGTTGATTGTCATTGTGATGTCGACTCGTGCATCGTTTTTACTCGCCCCTTGAGCGGGTTTGTCAAGTATATTGTTCAATGTACACGTCAACCATGCCTCTAGTAATTTTTTCACTGCTGGTGGTGCTTCTTCTGTCGTGGACGTAGAGGCTCCTTTCCTATGAGAGGCGGTAACACTGCCATGAGGGAGGGGGGTGAATCACTTCGCCTAGGTAAAACGCTTGTCACATTCTCCTCGTCATCTCCGTTAACCTCGTTGATGGTGCTTAGGAGGTTAGCAATGAGGCATGCTACTGCCTTCAATCTTTCTTCTCAATTTCCT
The DNA here is from genome assembly GCA_005239495.1 of Nicotiana undulata. Taxonomy (NCBI): domain Eukaryota; kingdom Viridiplantae; phylum Streptophyta; class Magnoliopsida; order Solanales; family Solanaceae; genus Nicotiana; species Nicotiana undulata. The sequence goes on from ML277981.1 coordinate 96,079, forward strand.
GCCATGTTAGGTCGTGCAAGCAGGAAAAAGAAAGCTCTGTCATTTTTTTAGATTTAGAAGAAACTAAAGTTTTAACTAGAAATTCCCCACAGACGACGCCAAATTGTTTGACCAAAAAGTATTAAGCTTTTTGTTAAACCAATTAAATAAGATGATAATGGGTAAATCCTAGTTAAATATAATAAATCCAAGATCCGAGATTAATTGATGTCAATAATATGAGACCGCATTCAAAGATATTGAATACGTAGGAGGTATTTAATGATTGTAAACGAGTGAGGAATAATGGTAAGTAATAAATATGATAAATGACAATAAATGTAAATAGGAATAATGATTCACTCAAAGATTGAATGATGTGAATGATTATCCCTTCTGACAACAACGTGCGATAACTAAATATGAAAATGGACAAAGTGTTCTTGGATCGTGCAAGTGGAAATATAGAATAAACAACAAAATCAATCACATTGGTAATGCAAGCTTTTTATATTATCTCTCAAGAGTCAACTTCTTACAAGTGTTCTTATCAAAAAGTGAAACCCCCCCTCTTTGTTCCATGTTTCTTACTATTTATAGGGGATATTCCTAGGAAACCCTAAAAAGTATAGCCAATGAATATTCCTTTTGATAATTTCAAGACTATCCTAGTCGTTATTCCTATGCTTCTCTGTTCGACCTCGGCCTTGACATCTTGCTTGGTGACTCCTCGTTGTTGGGCCCTGCTCGACCTCGATCATAACTTTTATACTTTCCCATTCGCATTCGCCGAACTTAGTCGAATTTGACCCAGTTATAACATTGCGTATATTACATAACAAGTTAGTATATGACTAACCAAGCTAGTGCAAAGAGGAACGAGATTGTTGGTATTTCTGTCATGTTCTTCTTGATGTTAGTACTCATGTTATTATAATTTATATACGAGCTTCCTCAAGTCATGTCAAAGTTTAATTTGGCGATATTAGTCGAGTTTAATAAATTTTCTTCTTCTTGTTTTCAGTATTTCATTTATTGGATTGCTAGGTTTTAACATGATTACGACAATATTATTGACCATGATGTTAGTGCGTGTGTAAATCAATAATACATTGGCAATTTACTATGTTAGGGGATAAGTGACAATTTAAAATCGTAGATAGTATGATAATGCCATATTTACAAATGAGAGTGAAAAATAATAAAGAAAATAGCACAAAAACTTATCTATAATAGCTTCATGCATCGATTGCCCTCGTACGTATCCTTATCCTTATATATTTGGGGAAATTACCAAGAAAAGAGTACAAAGTTTATTTTGTATGTAACGAGAGGCAATGTAAGGAATTAATCACTACACTTGTTTAACATATATAAACACATAAAATTTTGTGAACTCATGTTATATGTGAAAATAAAAGTATTTTTTTTTATCGTTTTATTCCATGATATTTCTATCGCCATTCTTTTTCAACTTCAAATAATTTATTTTAATTTTAAAAATAAATTTAAGGGGACAAAAAATACACTTAATGTGTGGTCACCCAAAACTTAACCATGCCAAAAAAATGTTGTATTATTCTTGTAAAACTAATCGGCAGGTCACCCTAAAAGTGTGCAAACAAGTTGTATAGGGTGAAATATAATATAACACGTGGTCGTCTAAAGGGAGGACACGTGGACCCCAAGACGGGATGGTCGAAGATCGAACGCAGTCATTTCGCTCGTCACCGGAAAGGATAATGTTCATAAAGGTGTGTAAATGCTCTACGCCCGGTAGCATTTAATAGAAAATATTCTGCAGCATTAATAGCGACGGTCCGTTACAGAGAATTTGGTATTTATGTCACTGTTACGTCTTCATCGACGACCCTCATAATTGACATTAATGGAGGACACGATCCTAGGACCCCCTTCCCTTGACATAAGTATTAATAGTTAGCTCAATTATCATTGTACGGAACACAAATTTTCTGGCTAAACTTATACTGTATTATATACAAATCTTAACACAATCTTATTTTCTTGCTATTTGATCTCATCATGTCATCTGTGCTGTTTCATCTACATTTCAAGGCTAAGTATTATACATTTCTTCAATTATTGCATATTTGTATTATTTTAGGATAAATTAATTTACTTGTTTAGAAACAACATGCAAATTAAATATATACCATTTTACGGGTAAACACAAGTGTCTTTCTGTAGAACTAATGACAGGTTAATAATAGAAATTAAAATCAATATCATTCTAAGTTGCATAATCCGATTTTCCCTAATAATTTATGGGTCAAAGTCAAACAAGGCTGATATTACACACACACAAAAAAAGCGGACCTATGTGTACAGTCCCTAAAAATTTACCGTCATATCATATCATATCAACGTCCCTTGACAGTAGGCGCAGTGTGCTTTAGGCCGTGGCCGAACTTCTCTTCCTTTAGCCGGCGAACGCTAACGTGCGCAAGGGCGCATCTTCCCTTTTCTCGCTCTCTCTCTAGAAGATTCCATTCACGCGACCTCACACACACACACAGCTCCAACGTTCAGGTCCGATCCTTCCTTTTGCCCCCTCAAAAAACCCTAATTTTTAAATATTTCTTACTATTTCATCTAAATTTCGAGCTGTTTGTAGTTGTTAACAATTCCTAGGCTCCAATTTTGAATGTGTTTTAGTTAACTGAGAAACTTAAATAGTATTAATTGTTTGCATTGGCTCTAATTTTGTGGAAAAGGAAGAAGATTTTTTTGATATGAATGTTATTGTGTTTATGAATTTTGGATTTGTTTTGCTGATTCAGTACCCTGGAATGGTTGTACGTTGAATGTGTTGAAGGAATTTTGGGTAGGGTTTACATGTGGAGGAGAGGAGTGTATTGATTGATGCCCTAGTGGTATGGGGGAGGAAGAGAATATCAAATTAGGGTTGGAGAGAGCACCTAACAAGCACGTCGAGATGGCGTTTGATTCAGGAGATGATGAGCCTATTGGGTCTTTACTGAAGCTAAAAAGCAAAAAGAACTTGAAAAAAGTCAAGGTGGAACTAGGTAGTAACAAGGCTGTGGTTCGAAAAGCAGCAGTTAAGGATGAAGATTTGGTTGGCATGGATGATACCTTAGCTAGTTTTAGGAAAAAGTTGAAGGGTCCTAAAAAGGATAGTGGATCTGTATCAACTACTGGGAAAAGTTCAAGTAAGTTGACAGTGCAATCTCTAGATGGGTCTGTGAACGTAATGGCCAAGATTGTGGAAAAGGGTCAGTCAGATGTGGACTGTCTATCTGATGGGACAATCGATAAAGGTTTTGAGAAAGGAAATAAGAGAAAGAGTAAGAGGCCAAAGCTTGCTTCGGAGCCACAGAAAGTGGAGGTATCTGGGGATATCTCCTTGCTATGTGATAAAAAGAGTGGAAAAAACTCTCCTAATTGCATTGATGGTGGCGTTCTAGAAGATTCACTATCAGCTTTTCTGAAGAAAACACAATCTGGTTTGATTAAGAGATCCCACAGTCCTTTGCAGTTGAAAAGAGGGAAGGAAAGTGAAGCTTTATGTGATGTTTTGAACTCAAGCCCTATTGCAACAGAAACTGTTTCTTCTGTAAGTATGTGCCGGGAATTGGTTGAAGAAATTCCTGAATCCAATGAGAGTGTGCATGTGGCACTTGATAGAGTTTCAGTAGATATGCAGTCAAAATCAAGTGAGTTAATGCCCATAAAGGAAGAATGTGTCCAACAACTTTCATGCCCAGAGCTTTCTTCTTCTGCATTGAACAATGATGAGTTGTTGAAATCAAGCAATGAGATAGATGATGCATCTTCCATTAAGCTCTCAGGTGTCCTAGATGGTGAGATCAAATGTCACATTAAACATAGTGAAGAGGAAATTGCCAGTGTGAATGATATTGCGGGTGGAAATTGTAAGGATCTTCATGATGAGGGTGTCTTGATGAACTGTCCTAATTGTCAAGAAAAGTCTGCTTCCAAGGACGGTTTTAGTGTTCATTCAATAACAGCAGGTCGTGATATTTCGTCTGTACATACCATTACTCCTGAGAATATCGAGAAGCTTGAGTTTGAGCATCCTGTGTCAGAAACCAAGTTCAATGCTGTTATGGATGTGAACTCAAATGCAGTTTTAAGCCGCCAGGAAACTTATGTAGATGATCAAATTTGCTCTTCAAGCCGAGCAGAAGATTCAGGTTCTTGTAGAAGCGTTCAGTTATTTAACAAACTTGATAAACCACAAGGAAGCATTGGAAATGTGTCTATTCAAACTTTGATGCCATCCACCTGCCTGTTAGAAGGCCCACCTGCAGCCAAGGAGGAGACAGGCGCGGAAGGTTGTGGGTATGCTCAAGTTTGTTTAATGCCTGATTTTGTTGCAGCAGATAAGCGTTCAAGTGACATTTATGATGAGCAGCGAATTTCTGGTGATTCTGTTGATGACCAAGCTTGTGCTCCAGTTTTGTTGTTAAAGGAGGAGGGTCAAGTGTTTGAGGGTGGGTTATCTCCAGTGGATATAAAAAAGAATCAGCAAGTTAAAGTTGCCAGCCAGATGAAGCACGAGGACCAAATCATGGAGAATGGTGATGACATCTATGGTTCTTCTAAAGAAATGACTATTGATAATTCTGCTGCCTCATTGCGAAAATGCGCTTCAGCTTTCCATCAGAGTCAACTGGCTGATGAGAATTGTGAAGGTGCAAATCATCAAAATCGTGAATTTGTTACTGGAGATGATGAGGCTGATGCCACATCTTCTCCATCAATTACACCAGAATGTGATGAAAACGTTGCTGAAGAAACTGAGTCTCAACTGGCTACTGAGGGAAAAGGGCAGGGACTCTTTTCTGGTCAACGTGCTCCACGTAAGACCAAAAAGCGTAGGCACGGGGACATGGCCTATGAGGGTGATGTTGATTGGGAAATTCTGGTGCATGGGCAAGATTTTCTTCTCAGTCATCAGGATGGAGATGGTAGACATTCCTTCAGAACAAGAGAGAAGCTCGAGTCTATGTTGATAGGTATGGATACTGAAAATGGCGGGGCAGCAGCAGTATCTGTTGGGCTGAAAGCTCGTGAAGTTGGGCCAGTAGAAAGAATCAAGTTTAAGGAGGTGCTGAAGCGCAAAGGTGGACTCCTGGAATATCTGGAATGCAGGTAATGACAGATCTTGTACTCTGAATACCACATCCAATCTTCTATTAAATGTACTATTTAAGTTCCTTACAAGAGATTGTCCATGAGATAACTAAATTATGTTTATAATCTTTCCTTTATTTTTGTTGCTTTGGGGTCATTCTGATCTCTGCTCAGTTCATTGTTGCAAAAAAAAAAAAAGAAGAAGAGAGAAACTGAACCTAGTCCCTGGCTATTTGCTTAGAAAAATAAATATGCTCCTGGCTCCTGCTTTCCTTGAAGAACCATTAGATAAGAACCCTTCCTTAGAGTAAAAACTAGGGAGAAAGTTTTAGTCAATATTTTAATTTGTAGTAAATAACAACATAATCCACATAAGTTATCTCTGCCTAGTCTGGTGGGAAAGATATAAGAAATAATGATGCTTGGAAAATGGTCCTGTGTCTTGTTAATTTCAGTAAATACTGGGATGACATTGCAAACAATTCCTCTTCTCCTTGTTGACATTGAGTATGATTTGTTACATCTTACATGTGTGCTGGTTTGATAGTTACGATGCTGAATTGAATGCATAGAGAAAACTAAAGTGTCTTTTTTGCTTTTTACTAGGAGAAGGCATCTAAGTCCGAGAAAGATGCTAGTTTTATGACTTGAAGGCTTAGTGTATATAAAGTATGCCTTGAAAGCATATTATCTTTCCTTCCCCTTTTTAAGATACCTGAGAAATCCCCGAGCACTAGTGGCGAACGGTTTGGAAGTTGGTGGATAATAGGCTCGCCCCTCTACCTTTCTCTATTTAAATGCCAGGCTTTTGTCCGTCGTAAGGTTCAAAGTTGTGGCGTGAGCCTAACCCACACATCACAAGCTGTGCTTTTACCACTAGACTAAAGCCTTAGGGGCTAGTGTCTTTCTTCCCCTTCTTCTCTTTGATTTTGAATTTTATTCTTTCGTTTTGCTCTCTCTCTCTCTCTGATATGGTGGGGGCTTTTTTTTGGATAGCCGTGGTATCCAGGCCAGACTAATTCCATGAGATACCTGCGACCTCCGACCCAGCAACAACTATCCGGTAACACTATCCATTAAGGTTTAGACAAATGGGAAGAAATCACCTAGTGTTTTTGCCTCCATTGGGATTTGAACCTGAAACCTCATGGTTCTCCCCCACTTCATTGACCGCTAGACCACACCCGAGGATTTATATATTTGAAACAAGCTTATGATTTTGCATGAAAATGTAACGCATCACATAACATAACCTTCTAGTTTACTTCGTAAAATTTTGTCAACTAAGAGTGCTTGCAAATTAGTTTAATGCAGTATCTTATTCATTGAAAAGCATATATCTTTGCGGAAAATATCTATGCATGCATGGAATTATTTTGGTATTCCTTCCGTCTTACAGATTTAATATAGTGGTTTTAGCCTTTTCAATGAAATGTATAGTTATCATCTTCTAACTCTTTATGCTTCTTTTTTTAGTTCAACTTGCTTAACATGTACGTACTCCACACAATAGGTGTATATATTATTGTTGATTTTTGAAGCTCTAAATGTTGTTTCTATTGAAAAATCCATCTGTTTAAATCTTGAAATGATCGACTGTTTTGCATAAATAAAAGGTATATTATTGTTGATTTCTGAAGCTCTAAATGCTGTTTCTATTGAAAAATTCATCTATGTAAATCTTGAAATGATCGACTGTCTTGCATAAATAAAAGCAAGGAACTTTAATCAACATCCCACTTTGTGGTTGATGAAGCATTTACTGATATACACAATATATGTCATCGTCTAACCCTTGATGTATTTTAAAGTTCAAATTGCTTAACATGCACACAACATATGTCAATGTTGATTTTTGAAGCTCTAAGGGGTTGTTTAGTAGGGTGTATAAGAATAGTGCGGAATAAGGTGTATTAGTAATGCAATGCAGGGATCAGTAATGAATGGGTTAGTAATGCAAGCATCAATTATGCAGATATTATTTCTTATCTACAGTTTGGTGTGGTGTATTAAAAATTATAATTCATTGCATAATTTTTAAGAAAAATAGTTGTTTACAAAAATGCCCTCCATATTCTTTAGCTTAAAGGGACTTCAAGGACAATTTTGTCTTTAACTATACTAATGCATGCATTAATAGCCTTGTTATTACTAATGTCATGGTTTTCAATGCATTAGTTATACATAGGATAATACCAAGTATGAGTTACACATAGGTTGAGAAAATGTACCAAACAAGGTATTAGTAATGCACAGAGCTAATGCTTGCATTATTTTTTCTAATACCACCTACCAAACAACCCCTAAATGTGTTTCTATATGAAATATATACTTTGTTAGGCAATAAAAAGGGGAAAAAGTTACTTAATATTTTTGGTGATATGGCGGGGGCTTTTGAACATTACACTTTATCTGATTAGTTGGCTATATAATTGGAACAACTCATTGGTTTCTGATGTGCGATGTCTTCTCTTATGGTCTAACTACTGTGATAACCTTTGATGAACCCAAGAACTATTTGCTTTGTCCAATATTATGTTGATTTACTTTGTTTAGTATTTTGGATCATTTTGAGATAAATATACTTTCTAGTTTATGAACAACAACAACAACATACCCATGATTATCCCACACCATGGGATCTGGGGAGTTGAACCTGGGTCAATTTCTTGGAAGGCAATTATCATAACCGTTGGAGTACAAGGTGTTCCACCCTCGTTTGTGTCTTTCCGTTCATACTCTGGTGGTGCGTAAGGGAAAGGAGCAAGTAGTTTCATTTTTAGACGTGTTGTTAGATTCAGATCTATATAGATTCAAAGTACCAATCATTCCATGATGCATCCTGCGAGAATACTATTACACTATCTTTGGGTCCAAGAATGGGAGGGGAGGATAAGACAGCGTTCATGAGCACTAAAATCTCCCATTACCATTTCCGCTCCTCCAATCCCCCTTTTTTCTCAACCAAACATAGCATTCATGAGCGCTGCAAAATTTTGAACTAGGAACATGAGAGAGGATGATTCATTTAGGAAGGTGATAATATAAAACAAATTCTAAATACAACAACAACAACTAACCCAGTTTGATCCCAACAGGTGGGGTCTGGGGAGGGTAGTTTGTACCTAGACCTTACCCCTACCTAATGTAGGTAGAGACTGTTTTTAATAGACCCTCGGCTTAGGAAGGGCAAGAAGAAGATGAAAGCAACGAAAGAAGAAAGATGGAAGAGAAAGAAAAAAAGAGAGATAAAGGATAAGTAGTACCAAATAATAGCACCAGGAAATACAATACCTGAGGCGAACAAAACCACATAGCGTAACAAAAATCTAAGAATATGAAGGGACATGCATGCTACTAAGACTATCGGTGAACAACTATAAACTACCTACTAACCTTCTACCATAATCCTCGACCTCCACACCCTCCTATCAGGGGTCATGTCCTCAGTGAGCTGAAGCAGCGCCATGTCCTGCCTAACCACCTCTCCCCAGTACTTCTTAGGCCTACCTCGACCTCTTTTCAAACTCTCCATGGCCAACCTCTCACACCTCCTGACAGGAGCATCAATGCTTCTTCTCTTAACATGTCCGAACCATCTCAACCTCGATTCCCGCATCTTGTCCTCCACGGAGGCTACTCCCACTCTGTCGGATAGCTTCATTTTTAATCCTATCTCTCCTGGTACACCCGCACATCCATCTCAACATCTCATCTCGGCTACTCTCATCTTTTGCACGTGGGAGTTCTTGACTGGCAAACACTCAACCCCATACAGCATAGCCGGTCGAACCACCACTCGATAAAACTTACCCTTAAGTCTTAGCGGCACATTCCTATCACACAAAACATCGGAAGCGAGCCGCCACTTCATCCGTCCCCCTCCGATGCGATGCGCAGCATCTTCGTCATTCTATAAAGAAAATTTTAAACAATAAAATAATTTAAGATTTTCGTGTAATGCCGGTGGATGGGTCTTCAGGGTTCTCACCTTGCCCTAACCTGCAGCCTGTACTGGAATTTATACATGTCCACCTCACCTCTTCTGATATAATTTATTCTAAAGCCACTCTTAGGCAGGTAATTTATGTATGCGCATGCATAGACAATTAGAATATTGTTCCGGGTATTCTGTTTAACAGGGTTTCTCTCTTAGAACAACGGTAGAGGGGAAGGCGGGTGCACCAACTGAGTCAGGCCAAAAATCGGAATTTCTGTAATATAAAAAAACTCTCTCGAATAACTATTCCTGAAAGCTTCTTTATTATCTCTACTATAAATCTGAATTTTGTGACTAAAGGAATTTGGTTTTGGCATTTTCCATTGTTAACTTGCGTACAGTTCGGGATCAGGGAATTTACTGCATGTTAACTTTCCTTTATGATGCAGTTCAATCTTCGTTGTTTTTCATATTTTCAGTATTGACTTCTGTTGGTTGGTGAATCTTTGTTGCGATGCAGGAATCAGATTTTGAGCCTTTGGAATAAAGACATCAGTCGTGTCTTACCTCTTTCAGAATGTGGAGTGTCTGAAACCCCTTTGGCGGATGAATCACCTCGGGCTTCTTTAATTAGGCAAATCTATTCATTTCTTGATCACTGTGTAAGTATTTTGCAACCCTCCAAGTTCACATTGGAGTTTTCTTATTCAAGCTGGAGATCTGCCCTTCTTTTTTTTATTATGATCTTTCTACGTTAAACTATTTTTGGTTCATGAACTTCTCTTTGCTTGCTAGTTTATCATTATTTTTCACAGTTTAACCACTTTTAAACAGGGCTACATAAATTTTGGAATTGCGTCAGAAAAGGATAAAGCTGAAAATGGTGTCGACCACAACTTGAAAATTTTGAAAGAAGAAAAATTTGTAGAAAACTCTGGAGCTCCTGTTACTGATACGGATGATGGAGTTTCTTTTATCCTTGGGAGGTCGAAGAGTTCTGAGATTGTCATGCCAGAGAAGAATGATGTTTTATCTGATGAAGGGAAAAAGACAGAAAACGGTGGAACTGATTGCCAGCTCATTGATAGGCCGGCCATAGAGTTATCTACTCTATCAGAGCAACGAGAATGTCCTGCTGATGATTTGCGGGTAAATGGTTATCTTGATATACAGTCACCCTGTCAATCATTTGGTTTAGGTTCAGTTGGTCCAGTGCCTTCAGGTGAAGTTAAGGATAGTGAATTACAGAATATTGTACATCCAGATTGTTTGCCTCCTAACAATACTGAGGTTGATGGTAGAACAGCCGACAAACGTCTTTTGATTTCAGAAGATTCTTGTGGGTTCTTACCTGACTCATTCGGGAGTCAGAGGCAAAACACATGCTGTGATGCAAAGGGGAAAAAACGAATAATTGTTGTTGGTGCTGGTCCTGCTGGCCTAACCGCAGCACGGCACCTGAAACGCCAAGGATTCCATGTTACCGTGCTCGAAGCCAGAAGTAGAATAGGTGGTCGTGTTTTTACAGATCGCTCATCTCTCTCTGTCCCAGTTGACCTTGGTGCTAGCATTATTACCGGTATTGAGGCAGATGTCGCGACTGAAAGAAGACCGGATCCTTCTTCATTGATTTGTGCGCAGTTGGGTCTTGAATTGACTGTGTTGAACAGTGATTGTCCGCTGTACGATGTAGCTACTGGCCAGAAAGTACCAGCAGATCTAGATGAAGCATTGGAAGCAGAATTCAATAGCTTATTGGATGATATGGTACTGTTGGTTGCTCAAAAAGGGGAGCATGCGATGCGGATGTCTTTGGAGGATGGTTTAGAATATGCCCTTAAGAGACGTCGCAAGGCTCGTTTTGCAAGAGTTCATATGGGTAATGAACCACAAAGATCATCAGTAACAGCAGTGGAATCCATGACACTTCCTGATGGGGGAACTTCTCAAAATCTTACTTCTAAGATAGAGATCTTGAGCCCTCTTGAGAGGAGGGTAATGGATTGGCATTTTGCCAACTTGGAGTATGGTTGTGCTGCATTACTTAAAGAAGTCTCTCTTCCTTATTGGAATCAAGATGATGCATATGGAGGTTTTGGTGGAGCTCATTGTATGATTAAAGGCGGCTACAGCTCCGTTGTTGAATCACTGGGCGAGGGACTTTGCGTTCACTTAAACCACATTGTTACTGATATTTCATATTGCAAAGAAGACATTCCGATAAAAAATGACTTGTTTAACAAGGTAAAAGTTTCTACGTCAAATGGACGAGAGTTTTCAGGAGATGCAGTCCTTATTACAGTTCCATTAGGGTGTCTTAAGGCAGAAACCATTAAATTTTCACCACCTTTACCCTACTGGAAAGATTTGTCTATCCAACGACTCGGCTTTGGTGTTCTTAATAAAGTTGTGTTGGAGTTTCCTGAAGTATTTTGGGACGATTCTATTGATTACTTTGGTGCGACTGCAGAAGAAACAGACCAGAGGGGGAGATGCTTTATGTTCTGGAATGTCAAGAAAACTGTTGGAGCACCTGTTCTTATAGCGTTAGTGGTTGGAAAAGCTGCTATAGATGGCCAGGACATGAGCTCCTCTGACCATGTAAAGCATTCATTACTGGTTCTGCGCAAGCTTTATGGTGAGAACAGGGTACCTGATCCAGTTGCTTCTGTGGTCACCGACTGGGGAAAAGATCCTTATAGCTACGGGGCTTACTCTTATGTGGCTGTAGGGTCATCTGGAGAAGATTATGACATATTGGGCAGGCCTGTGGAGAACTGTATATTTTTTGCGGGTGAAGCTACTTGCAAGGAGCACCCTGACACAGTTGGTGGTGCAATGATGAGTGGGTTACGAGAAGCTGTGCGCATAATCGATATATTGACTACAGGCACTGATTACACAGCAGAAGTAGAGGCGATGGAGGATGCAAAGAGGCATTCGGATGTTGAAAGGAGTGAAATAAGGGACATTATGAAGAGACTTGAAGCAGTGGAGCTCTCAAGTGTATTGTGCAAGAACTCTTTGGATGGGGTGCAGATCTTGACCCGGGAGAATTTGTTAAGGGACTTGTTCTGTAATGCCAACACAACAGCAGGAAGATTGCATCTCGCGAAAGAACTGTTGAAACTTCCTGTAGAAATGTTGAGATCTTTTGCTGGAACTAAAGAAGGCCTTAGCACACTTAATTTGTGGATGCTGGTATGGTTCCTCACATATTTCAGTTTCATGCAATATCTGTCGACCTCTGATTGCTTGTTGTCTGACTCATGTTTGTTGGTCACAGGACTCCTTGGGCAAAGATGGGACCCAACTCTTGCGTCATTGTGTTCGTATACTAGTAAAGGTTTCAACTGATTTGCTTGCAGTTCGACTGTCAGGTACCTTTGAGAAAAGGAACTACCCCCCATCCCTCCTATTCTGCTCTCCTTCTAGTCATCTATTGTGTTAACCTTTTTTTTTGGTGAGTATTTCGGGGGTTGGAGGTTGGAGATGCAGTTCTGCTATATTCTCTGAAACTGTTCAGCTTTTCCCCATATTGTTGATATAAGCTAATTGTTACCTCCCAATTATTTACTTGCATATGCCACCGGGGCTATCTATATTCTCTATAACCATTTCTTGCATTTGAGTTTCTATGCATTGAACCCAAAGTATTTGCGTTGTATATCCGTTAATTGCTAATGATCGTTATAATCATCATATCACTGATGCATTTGCTTCGTCTTTGTATTGATTTTATTGATCCTATTGTTGTCATCTTTTATTCAGGTATCGGGAAAACTGTAAAAGAAAAAGTCTGTGTGCATACTAGCCGTGACATACGTGCCATAGCAAGTCAGCTTGTCAATGTGTGGATAGAAATTTTTCGAAAGGAGAAGGCTGCTAATGGTGGTCTGAAATTATTAAGGCAATCCACTGCTGCTGATACATCAAAGAGTAAACACAATGGAGCACCTGGAAAACCACCAATTCGCAATGCCAACAACAAGAAGCTGAATGTCAAGCTAGCCACGTTGGAAACTATTCCAGATGTTGAACCATCAACCTCTCAAGCTTCAGTAGGGAGGCAAAATGATACCACTGAGGAAAGGCAAGATTTTCCCATGTCTGAGGATGAAAAGGCTGCATTTGCCGCTGCAGAAGCAGCTCGTGTTGCTGCTCTTGCAGCTGCTGAGGTTAGTTCCTTATATGTATCATCCCCTAGATTTATTGATAGTATTGATTCATTGTTTCAATTTGGGAAGATGCTACATTTTATTGGTTTTTGGTTATTCCTCGTGTATGCGAATTATTAGAAAAAGGGGAAACACACAATGTTGGATTCTTTTGTTATGTTGATTTTGGGCTGCTCTATATTGCAAATTTTGTTATCTGTTTTATGTTTTTCCTCAAATAGATCTTGGCTTCTCTTAGGCAGCTGTACAATAATTACACTTCATTGCAGGCGTATGCTTCATCTGGTGCTAAGTGTAACATGCCTCTGCAGCTTCCTAAGATACCCTCATTTCATAAATTTGCTAGACGGGAACAATATGCAAATGATGAGTCTGACATCAGAAGGAATTGGCCTGGTGGTGCAGTAGGAAGGCAAGATTGCTTATCTGAAATAGACTCCCGCAACTGCCGAGTGAGGGATTGGTCTGTTGATTTTTCTGCTGCTGGTGTGAACCTTGACAGTTCAAGAATGTCTGTTGATAATCGCTCGCAGCGTAGCCTCTCAAATGACAATGCATGTCCGTTTAATTTTAGGGAGCACTCAGGAGAAAGTGCACCTGTAGATAGTAGTATATTCACCAAAGCGTGGGTTGATAGCTCAAGTAGTATAGGGATAAAGGATTACAATGCCATTGAAATGTGGCAATGTCAAGCAGCCGCTGCTAATTCTGATTTCTATGATCCAGTGATGCATGTCACTGATGAAGAGGATTCAAACATGAGTTCCAAAATGCTTATGAGAAAGCATGATGTGTTAGTGTGTGAGAGCTCTGCTTCACAAATTACTGTAAATAAAGAGATGTTGCATGATCAGCCGAGAGGAGCAGAAAGAATCAAGCAGGCTGTTGTAGATTATGTTGGATCTTTGCTGATGCCTCTTTATAAAGCACGGAAACTCGATAAGGAAGGGTATAAATCAATAATGAAGAAAACTGCTACAAAGGTCTGATTTCTGTCATGTCTCACCTCTCGTTATCTAAGCCTATTGGATTCTTTAATCTTTTTCCCCCATAATTTGGGTTCTTTACTCTTTATATATCTATCATTTGCGAACTGATCTTGTTCCAAACTCAAGGTAATGGAACATGCCACGGATGCTGAAAAGTCAATGCTGGTGTACGAATTTCTTGATTTCAAACGTAAAAACAAGGTACAAACTGCTCTCAGTTGATGTCACCTTTTTACATCGTTTAATAGGTTCAGTTGAGTAATTTTCTTATTTATGTCTTCCTTCATGCCTTCACGTTTCGATAACAGTAATTCATAAAACCATATCCTGAGTGTGCTGTCAGACATGAATTTGTTCCTAGGTTGTTGTAACATAGTCCCAATCTTGATTAAACAGTTATCTCAAAACAGTACCCTAACCGTGCCCTCAGCCATGAATTTGTTCCTAATCGAGTTGTTATAACATAGTCGCGATCTTGATTTTAATTGGTCCATTTGTTTATCGCCAATGAAAACACGTGATTTCATGGCCTACCATGAGTAGTGTCAACTTAAGCCCAAATACCCAGAGCAACCAAAGTATTTACCAGTGGAAATCCATTGAATCATTATCAGCCTAATCATGTTGATCTGGATAAAACAGTAGGCTGGTTGGATTATCTCCCATTATTCAAAAGCACCGATCTAAATCCCATTTGAAACCCCTCAGTGAGAGTGTTTTGATGTAATTCAGGGCAAAATAGTTATTAGCAAAAGGTTCTGAAAACAAAAAAAATGAAAGAAAATAAACATGCAAAAGGAAATGAAGGAAAAGGAGTTGCAGGTCCACCTCCACCACCCCACTCCCACCAGCAATATAGTCTACTCTTCTTTCCCAGCAAATCCCGTACCCTGCTTCTGGCCTCCCTTGTTTCCGCTTCTTCCCCCACAACCCCAACAACTATACCTCCTCCCTAGTTTGTTGCCTGCTGTTTTTTTGCTCCTGGAGAGCATCCTTCCCATCCAAACCATGTTGCTCTGTACCTTGCCAATTTTTCTGACTCCCTCTATCACTCTTAACAGTACCACTGTCCCCTCTCTCCCACACTGTCATCATATTGTACTCTCCATTGCCACTTAGGACAACACCTCCCATCTGCCGGTAATGGGCAGATTGTCGCCTTTAAAATAGAATGCGTGTAGGTCCAAGTGAGAACAATGGATACAGTTGGGATCAAAATACCAAGGATTATTATGATAAAATAAAAAAGACAGAATTATATGGATCTGTTTGGAGATTTACTCGAAAGAAATACTTGTGTTTTTCATAGTACTTGCTCAATGTGCTTGATATTTATTTCTCTTTTCGTTGCTTCTCTGCCTTTGATTTGTTGTATTGATAAATCTGCAGATTAGAGATTTCGTCGACAAGTTGATAGAAAGGTATATGCTGATGAAGCCGGGTGCAAAATCATAATGGATCACGGATGAATAATCATCCTTATTGATGTTTTGCCACAGGGTGGTTAGTCTGATCAATTTGTTCACTAGTGAGTACAACAATCATTGGCGAGTGAGGAATGTCTTCCTCATTAAAAAATGATCCTTGCTAAGCTAGTTGTCTATAGAGCCGCAGGCAAGAAAGACAAGACCGTTTTGTTGAGCATCTTGTGGATCTGTTTATAGTCAGAGACTGATCAATTGGCCTGCCATAAATTTGGCACTTTTGACATTTCTGTAGCAGTGTGCCTGCAAGAACAACATTCTCAAGGTGGAAAAGTCGGTTGAAAAGATAAACATTTTTGCCATGTGAATGTTATACGTCTACTCCTGCTGATAGACGTGAATTCCTTCGGAGATAACAAGATTAGGTTTACAATTGGTAGTCAGATTTGAAGCTGTATTATTTAGGGAAAAAGTAGCCCTTTCTTTCTTTCAGTTCAGGGTTCTCTTTTGAATCACTTCTGACTTTTCTTTAGTTTTGGTATGTGTACAGCTTAGGATTGTTATCGTTGCAACAAACATACATAACATTTTGAGGCATCATATCCTTCATTTTGAAATCTTGATTTTTTCTCAGAATAAGTAAAACAAAACTCTCTATCTTCCCTCCCTTAAAGAAATTTATTTACTGAAGATGATTTTTTTTTGATAAGTCTGAAGATGAAATCTCTTAGTGATCCTATATCAAATTTCTTGCTCTGATCTGTGGAACTGCTCCATGGAATCAAAAGAACATTTTTAACTGTGTGCTTTTGGCAATTTTCTCCAAGTGGCTTGATCTTGGTTCATGATGTTTCCTAGTTCCTACGCATTATTCAGTGAAGAAGGCAAAAAGAAGAGGGAGCAAAGGGAGTACACAAGTGAGTTTTCTATGTCCTGTTTCCATTTCCTCTCCTTGCCCCCTAGTGGGATGAATGATCTTTATTCGCTCCAAAGGTGAGTGCTGGAACTTCGGGGATTTACATGCCATTTTGTTGTTGAAAGTGAGGTGATTGTTTCCCCTTGTACTCAATTATGTTATTTAAATGCACCTTATGTTATTCAAATGCACTTTCATTCTGCATTAGAAGTTTGCATTTGATGAAGAGATGCATGCAGGCATTTTATGCATATTTGCGGTTGTAGTCTTTTGATTTCTCACATATGGTATCTGATCTTGTACTTTTTCCTTTATTGTCAGGTTGAGCATGTAGCTGAGAGAATATTTGACAGGAGGAGAGTCTTCTCTTTGGACTTGCCTTTTCCAGTCCCTATCTGTTGCTTTTTAAAAAAAAATTATTATTATTATTATTATTTCTTTGAGTCTTAGGGTTCATTGGGATCATTATATGTTCCAGATCTATTATTTTTGAGGGCCTTCTACATTGTTGGTATTATCAATTAGAAATTGTGTTTATTTCACCTCCTATTGTGTCACTCTCTAAAATTTCAAGGAGAGTGCCTATCCATCAGGCAAGAAGTATATCCTCGGATTGGGTTGGTGAATATGATCATATACACTTTCGCAGAAGCATATCACTTATCATATTGAACATCTTGGAATGAAATACTGACCGTAAATAAAGATGAAACTGTCAGTTCTACGCTGTTCACTGCAGAATGTTGTTGAAAGTACTATCATTGAGAAGGAGGAAGAGATTCATAATTGGATTGCTAGCATCCAATCTTTTTCCAAATGTCCAAGGCCCCTCCATTTGAGATTACTTGGTATCAAGTCTTCGGATGTTCATGTGAGGCCAATGGTCATTGTTCATTAGGAATGTTCATTATACACTTTACTGCAAATTGTAGTGGACTATATGGTCTTTTAGTTGGCCAATCTATCTGTTGTTTGCAGAGGTAACTCTCTTCACTTCCATCATTTACTGGCCAATTATAGTGGACTTTATGGTCTTTTATTTAGCTATTCTATCTGTTATTTGCAAAGGTAACTATTTCTGCTTCCATTATTTAGTTCAAACTTCAAAGTCAAATTTTGCTTTTACTAGTGTGAAAGTTTAATCATTAAAGCTTTTCCATAATGTTCTGAGCATGTAGTAGCTCGTTTCTCAAATACTCCTGTATATGTGTGATGTATGGTTGTGTACTCATGCTTATTTTTGCCCAAGGGAACACTGCAGTTCATAACTTTACCTCCTACATTTGTTTTCAACTTTACCTCCCACATTTGTCGTCTTACTCAATCAACTGAGAAGTGCACATAAGATATTCTGGCAAATTGATTTCCTAGTTCATTTGTCTACTGTTGATGATCACAAGCACTTAATTGCTAGTTAATATTGTTGTTACAAGATAATCGATGAGAAGAAACTTCATACTAATTGCAGCTGTGGATTCATTGTTTCAGCAGACTCTACTGGGTTATATGGTATATTCTCCATTTATCCCTGAGATTTTTTTACATCTGTGATGTCTCTTTATTCGTGATGCATTGATGCACTAAATTTTTTTATCTTGTTTTGACAGCATGCACTAACCATGTGATAATGGGTATCGATGTTGAAGATTAGAGCAGAGGAAGAAATCGCCCCTATTGAGGCTTAAATGTGGTTACTGAAGTTGAGGCGAGATTTCTTTTTGTAAATAGTTTAACTTCATTATTCAATTTTTTTTTCTTTTAATTTTTCTGATAAATTCAGTTTTTCAATTTTGGTTCTTTCACCAGTGAGTTTGTTTTCAAGTTAGGTTAGCTCCATAGCACATTCCAATATATATTGCTTCCGAATGTAGAGGGATGTTTTCTGTATGTTCTCTTGGATATCAATTTGTTCTTCTTCCTCCTTGAATCAGATAGCACACTATTGTTTGAACATATATGGCTATAAAGTAGAGTGATTAGTGAAGTTTATAAAATCAAAGTATGTAAGCTTTCTAAAAAGGAAAAGTTGGGGTAAGTCAAAATTATTTGCAGTAATTTAGTCACTTGCAGCTGGTTACTCAAATCTTTTCTCTAGTTCAATAACTCATGTATGTTGTAAGCAGTTGACGAATTCTTTTACGTGACATGATCATGTAAAATTTGTTTTACTCTATCGATAAATGAAACTTAAACTCATTTAATAATTAGTTCATTAAAAGGGCAAAAGGGAAAAAAGAAAATTAAAAAATTGATAGAGTGGAGTGATAATTCAAAATTGCACTCGGTGTTTCAAACGAACCAAGCTTTTTAGCTTGAAGAATAAAAAATTAAAGTAAAAATAAAATAATATAGAGAAATTAACTTAAATAGCCGCTCGGCCAAAAAAAGAAAATTGGCAAAACATATAACATACGTATAAAATATCTTATTGGCTGGGGACCGTAAGTATTTTGACTGAGCAATCAAATGGGTAATTTCCCTCAAAATGTATAGTACAAAAGACATCAAGTAACCATTCTGGTGGGTTGCTATTAAGAAATTAGCTAGTATCAAATATATCAGGATCATCCATTAGTTTTGGTGTAAACACATACGTAGATTTTCTTACCAAGGGCGGGCTTGGAAAATAATTCGTGGACAAGTCTTCGGGTGCAATTCAAAAATAGCAAGATTTACTAGCGGTAATTGAAAAATCGCCATATTTTCAATTGTAATAGAAATTTAGCCACATTTCATGTAAGATAAATTTGAACGAAAACACTATCAAAAATTTAAAAAATATTCCAGATTAATATGTTGTTGTTCGAATTTTTTACATGTGAACTTCCAGTTCCAGTATATTATGCTGGAACTCCAGTATATTATGATGGAGTTCCGGTATAAATGTAGTGGAACTCCATCATAATATACTGGAGCATAATATACTGGTCCAACATAATATGCTGGAAGTTCATACACAAGTGCTCTAATCTCCAATATATTATGCTGAAACTTTCCGTGTGCTGGAGTTCCAGCATAATATACTGGAAGTTCATACACAGGTACACCAATCTCCATTATATTATGCTGGAATCTTTCGTGTTGCAGCATAATAGTTGCTATTTTTCAATGACTTGTCAACGCTGACTATTTTTCATTTACCAGTCCGAAAACTGGCTAGCTCGTGCTATTTTTACTAAGTCTTCTAGACTAGTGTTGGGCCAAAAGAGTGAGTACGGGCCTAAGGCCCAATCCTCCAGACCCGGTAGTTGACCATCGAAGTTGCACCGATTCTTTTTAAGACCAATATTAAAATCAATCGTAAAGTAAGGACCAGACATTCATAAACATCTCAGATTCCGATCA
The DNA here is from genome assembly GCA_005239495.1 of Nicotiana undulata. Classification (NCBI taxonomy): domain Eukaryota; kingdom Viridiplantae; phylum Streptophyta; class Magnoliopsida; order Solanales; family Solanaceae; genus Nicotiana; species Nicotiana undulata. The sequence continues at coordinate 115,989 of ML277981.1, forward strand.
ATAAACTTTATTTTTTCTCTCAGATCGCGAATCCAAAATGGCGTCGACTTTTAGCGGCGATGAAACGGCACCGTTCTTCGGGTTCCTCGGCGCTGCAGCTGCCTTAGTCTTCTCCTGTACAGTACTCTTCGCCTCCAATTTCAATTTTCCATTAGATCTAGTGTTTAATTTGCTTAATTCTAATTCTCTTTGTTATTTAGGTATGGGAGCAGCTTATGGAACAGCGAAAAGTGGAGTAGGGGTAGCATCGATGGGTGTAATGAGGCCAGAATTGGTGATGAAGTCTATTGTGCCAGTTGTTATGGCTGGAGTTTTGGGTATTTATGGGTTAATTATAGCTGTGATTATTAGTACTGGGATTAACCCTAAAACAAAGTCGTATTATTTATTTGATGGATATGCTCACCTTTCATCTGGACTTGCTTGTGGTCTTGCTGGCCTTTCTGCTGGTATGGCTATTGGAATCGTTGGCGATGCTGGTGTTAGGTATCTTTTCGTATTCTTCTGCTACTTTTAGCTATTGTGTTTAGTTGTCGTGTTATGTTTAAATACGAATTTTATGATTGGAATGAAATATAGATAATGAGGATTCATAAAGATATGTAAATGATTCATTTAGCAAATCCAAACTAAGTTTGATATTGCGTAGTTGGTTGGTTCATTGTGTTAAATTCGATCCTGCTACTGGAATAAATCTTATGGGCGTGCTGCCTAAGCCTTGGTCCCGGTAACCACCACATGTGTGTGTATATGTATGTATGTATATTGTGTGCCATTTGGTTACCTTTTGGAATGTCCGTTATAATGATCTGTCTATTCTTTATGCCTTTTATTCGTTTTTAGTTGTTCAGTATTGAAAATTTCCGTTTTATTTAAATTACCTTATGTTATCAAATAAAGTTTCCTCTTTTTTTAGAGATTTTTGAGATTTGTCTTAATGAGTTGTTTGGCTGAGAGATGTGAGAATAACAAAGCTTGTGGGTTGTTTCTATCTGCTTTAAAACATAGACCTCATTGGAAATTGCTTGATCTTAATTTGCGTGTAATTGACCGTGTTTTTGTGTGATAAAAGTAGTAGTTACCTTTTGTGAATATATAGGCCCTGGAAGGATTGTAGTTCATCTATTGTTGTTCTGTTTAAAGATATATAGACTTATCTATATTGCTTGATTGGGTAACATTACTCCAGTGGCAGATGTGGGATAAGTAGGGGAATGGATAGGGACAGTGCAAAGGGAGGACATTGGAGAATGGCCGTTAGAACCTACTAGAGGCGAATCCAGGATTTAAGCTTTATGGGATACGGTCTATGTTGCTCGGACTCTCCGAAAATGTTGCCGAGTGCTCCTAGTATTGAACCCATTTTTTTTTTTAAAGTTATGGGTTCATATTTACTATTTGTTGAAATTTTAATGGATTTTTACTCATATATTGGGTTCAGATGGACAGGGTACTAGTGCTCTACATCCGCCCCTGCTTGGGTTATAGCTAATTCTGCATGCTTGGCCTTTAAACATTGTACTTTTCTTTTTGGTTTCATGAAAAGGGGGATCTAGTGTTGCTAGGTTATCTGACTTCTAGGCCTTGGTGGCTTCACTGTGTTAAATTGTTGCAGTTTCATGTTGTAGTCATGGTGTGGGCTTTGTCGGTTGGCTAATGTAGGGTTGAATCATGACTTCACTGCATTGTAATTATGCCTCTTTGTGTAGTATGTTCCCCTTTTTTATGTAGCATTCAATTGTAATCATGACTTTTTTATGTTCCCTTGGACTTGAGGTGAGTGAGAAACCAAGTTAATTTTTGGTTGTTTCCTTTTTGTTATTTGCAGAGCTAATGCACAGCAGCCAAAGCTTTTCGTTGGGATGATTCTGATTCTTATTTTTGCTGAAGCCTTGGCTCTTTATGGCCTTATTGTCGGCATCATCCTCTCATCTCGTGCTGGTCAATCTAGAGCAGAGTAGAGGAAGAGCCTCTCTTGTTCCATAATTGTGTAGTATTTTTGTGTTCTTTCTCGTTGGACGAGTGAGTTTGGCTGTTGAATCACATTTTGTTTTGTTCTGGGCTCCAAGATCATGTATTTGTTTGCGTGGCTAGAAGAATTGGTTACGTGCAGATCAGCTGTAGATTAAATCTTTCAATAAAGATATCAGTTTTTCTGATGCTCCATTTTTCAGTGACAACAATGGGCTTTTGTAAAATGTTGCATTATTTGATCTCAACTTTAATTTAAGCATTTGTAATTGTTTCTTGTCCTTGCCCTTCTCTATCTCTAGATTTTTCATTTCCATCCTTGCTGCCTATTTATGTCAGCGTCGGATGGTAGTTTACTCTTCTGTAGTCTGAATAATATTTCGAATATAGAGGGAAGCCCGCATTCCCTCTCTTCTTTCCCCTATCGCTAGGGGCCTTGCCTTTTTAAATGAAAGGCTACATTCGAATAATTCAGGTGACATAAAGAACATCCTTTTGCATCTTGATTTTAGGACGTCCAGAAGTTCTGTATTTCAGTTGTTGCAGCTCATACTCTGTAATTGTGCATGTTTATCTCGAATTGTGGCTTCACCAGTCTTGCTAGGTAGAAGCAATTCTAACTATACTAAGGGGTCGTTTGATTTGAATACGGCTTATGTCGGTATAAGTTATACTGATATTAGTTATGTTGGGATAAGTTATGCTGGGATTGTTTCTTATCCATTGTTTGGTATGTCGTATTAAATATGACAATTGCATAATTTGTAAGAAGAATGTATAAGTTACACTGGTGTTAATTACCCCACCCTCTATAAGGTATAAGTTATTCCGGTGTTAATTTTAATCCTGGGATAACTTATACTTGGTTTGCTAACCAAACGAAGTATGAAAGTGGTAATAAATTTTTATACCAGCACTATACCTTCTTATACCTCGTACCAAACGAACAATTGAGATTCAGTAACCTCTTGCCACTTGTGTATCTAGGGACCCGTTTGGCCATGTGCTTTGCCAAAATAAATTTGGGATTTATTTGGCAAACTCATGTTTGGCCATAAATTTTGGTCCCAAACTTCAAATCCCAAAATCCCAAAACTTAATTTTATACATATTTTTTCAAAATAAAGTTGAGAAATATATTTTGAAAACGTATGTCCAAACATATTTTCATCTTCAAACCAGACTTCATCCAAATCAAAATTTTCAAAAATAAATTTGGGAATCTATGGCCAAACGCTAGCTAGAAGTCTTCACTACTTGAATGCTTTTCTATAAACTATGTGCAGAACTTAGAAACAAATTATTGCTTCGAAATCTTTCGCTGCTGGAAAATTAGAAAAACAAAAATTGGCGAATTACACAAGTGTTGCGGTTGGACTTCCTTTTATCCACGTTAATTATCCTTGAATCAAACAGGTAGGATCGACGGCCAGAGGCTTAATAATCATTGAATTAAAATAGTAAATTCCTTGATTGTGAAATACTCTTAATTAATTTTAAAGTGTTCTATTCGAATATCTGAAATTTATTCCTATACATGTTTTACAATGATATATGTGATGCCATTTTATTATAACGGTGGTGTCCGGCTAACTTACATACAAATTGACTAATTCTTATTTGTTGCCTCTCACCGACAATTGTTATTTGGTAATTCTATTCATCAATGCTTAGATAGATGAGAAAAAATCATTCGGTGTTTTTTGAACCTGAGACCTCATGATTTTAGTTAATTTTATTGACCACCGGGACACACCCTTAAGCGCACGTGATGCCACTATATTCTAAGGTGGTACTGTTAATAAAATTACAAGATCTTTAACTTTTTAGATTTTATTCTACCTAATATCGCGTCCAAATGACTTCTAGTTAATCATAGTTAAGTACTGAAAGTTTAAACAAAAAAAAAAGAAAATCGTTTCGTTATGTAATTATTAATTTAACATGCATAAATACGAATACAACTACACTTCATTTGTGTATGTTGACACATTTTTCACAAAGACGCAATTCTTTCATGTGCATAATTCCAGTATGACATTTTGACCGTTAACTGCTTCTATGCGACATTTTATAGACAATAGATTCACTTATTTTCTTGAAACTCCCATATATGTTTATTTCTGTTTATGAATATTAAAAGAATATAATGTAACAATAAAGATATGGTATACTCTTAAGGGGCCGTTTGGTATAGAATAATAATACCAAACGGCCCGTAAGTAACAATCTGAATATCTTATCAACTTGGGTAAAGAATCTAACTCAAAGGACGAAGAAGTGTATGAGTAGCTTCTATCGAAAGTGGTAAATGAGAATTTAAATAGACTACGCAATAAAGATTCACCATAGGTTAAAAACTACGGCGATATAAATATATCCGACAGTGACCTATCACCTCAGTCAAGTACTTACTGATGCTATAGACTGTTTTCTGAAGACTCATAATTTAGACAAAGTCAGAAATTCACAAGACTTTGTTTTAGCTTTTCTCTATCTGTATTTCTGCTTCTTCTTTTTCTTTCATTTACCTTTGTCCCTTTCGTCGAAGAGTAGAGAGGGAAATGAGTGGGGAATCTCAAAATGGTATTTGAAAACTGTTAGTATACTGTATTTGTAAAATAATTTTAGAGACAAAAATAACATATAAATAGAAAATGCAAAAGAAACAGAATTTAATTCGAGCCTATTGAATTCACAGTGTTTCGTTAAGGAACTTAATCCTCTCCTAGTACTCAAAGTTGTGAATTATTTCCTCTTAGGATAGAAAGAATTACACATTGGTGTAACGGTACTCAAACCCCAGTGTTTTAGCGAACACAAAGATCAGTAGCAATCACACTTATTGTTGCTTTATTTGTAGTTAAAACAATGCAGAAGAAATGAGGAGAATTCAGAAATTCGTATGAAAAATCTGAGAGATTAACTGTTATTTATTGCCAATATGTTGAGTTCAAGTTGAAGAGGTGCAATTCTTCAGAAGGGCTATTTATGTAAAACGGTCATAACGCAAATTGCTATTTACGCATCAATAAACCGGGAATTCGAAACGCGGAGGAAACTTAATTTTCCGTTACAAAAACGGAAAACGGACACTTAATTTTCCGTTTGATTTAATATTAATTCCGTTTACAAAAACGGATATTTAATAATATTACGTTAATATTTACTATTAACAAATAAATTTGGTCCAAAAAATTAATCAATCAATCATTTGACCGAATTCGAATCCGAAGTCGAAGCCGAAGCTGAGCCGAGCGAGCGACGATGACGACAACGCGAGACTTGCCTTCTTCTTAACTCTTTAAGAGCTAGAAGAAGAGCAATTATATATATACTCATCAAAAACCTTTTCCTCTTTTAATATGGGACAATGTCCTTTTGTCAAGGAGGAAAACTCAAATATTTCATTTTTCCTCCATTTTCATTCACCATCTTTGAAGCTACATTAAGCTTAAAAAACCCAACAATCCCCACATGAATGAGGAATGGCTATATCACGAAAATATGAATGAAAAACTGTGTGATTCGCAAGCAAGGATTAATCGCATTTGGATAAGTAGGTTTCTCCTTGAACTTTCCATAGTGAACTTATGTTGGATATACTCGGTCAATCGGTCAATCGGTAGATTTGATATCTTTGAACCGTCGAACTTTGGTGTATACCTAGACAACCATAAATCACACAATCAACCCTTAACCGTCTTTGGTTCTCATTGTTGTGTTCGTTTCAGCCATGAACACCACCGGGTTTCATAAGTGCGTGGAGAACTGGGCTTACAAAATTCTCCTTGAAGCGACTAACACTTCACACTTACATAGATAATTCCTAAACGTGTCATCCCGTAGATACACTATTTGATATATCCCGTATCAAATTTGGAAATCATTAAAAAGCCTTAATACTTTATCCTTGGTACTAAACATTGTCTCATCACGAGAATGGATCAAAATTTTAGTTGACAATGTTGAACCGTCATTGTAGACACGTAATTTTTGACCCTCCCCGAAATTTCATACTTATTAGCCTTTAAATATTTAGTTTAGGCCAAATATCGTTATTTTAACTAGTTTTAACTATTTTACCACAAAAATTTAAAAAATACAAAAATAATTTCATTTTTTCTTTGTTTAATTAAGGTATTAGGTATTTTTAATAGCTATTATTGTAGGAGTTAATATTTTTAATCTAGTAGAGTTAAATGGCCACTTTTTAAAGGTAAATTTGGCCAAAATTTAGCCAATTCAGACCTAGCCCATTAACCCCTTGGCCCAAATACCTAATCACGCTCAACTATGTCTACTAAAAGACTAAGCGGGCGTTGCAAATATAATCCGGGGTATTATGCCCAGAGTCGAATCCCACCGGGAATCAACGTATCAACTATTGTTGTTAGATTACCAATTCTCAATAGTCAACTTTCTCAAACTTTGTGAATATCACTTGGTGTTGTTTTTATACTACTACATCAAAGATTAACTAGCAATGGGGTGTAAACAATTATAATAAAGGTCTAACGTTATGGTTTCCCCCGTTGGTGAAATTCCTTCTTGTATATTTCCTATAGTTTTGATTTAGTTATCTCTATCAATCATGCACACTCTAGTTATCATAAATCTCTCTCAAGTAATTATGATAATTTACTAGACGCACTTTCTCAAGTTACGCTAGCTATATTGCATTACGGTTCACCTTAGATTGCACCCGAGGTATCGTTATCTCTAATCCAACCTCTAAACCGTCGGTTATGACTCTTGCCTATACTCCGGGAGTGGTGGTGTTCAAACAACTACCTAAATATGCACTCTCTCTCAAGTAGATACATAATAAATACGCACAACTGATTGAGGGCCCTTCAATCAACTACAACAAGAACGTAGTTGAACAAATAGAGATTGAAAACCAAACAAAACTATATTAATATCTCAACAAGTTCATCCCCAACGGATTCCACCAACAACCTTAGAATAGAGAATTTAGCTACTCATGCTCAAGAACAACAAAAACCCAAGATAATTCATAATATTCAAAATAAAGATGAAAAGAAGAAAATATAAAACTCTAATGGTTTCTTGTCTTCTCACAATGAGTCTTGCCTCATACTTGAGCCTAAAAATAATGATCTCCCTCTCTTGGGCGGATTTACATAGTTTAAATAGGGTTTGGCAAATTAATCCTGTGTTTTGCACTTAAGTCCTTCAATTTTCCAGACCTGTCAGATGTCGCCCGCGGCCGCGACAGGAACGCGGCGCGATCGCTGCAGGAACACGGTGCGACCGCGGTGGGCTACTTCGTTTTCTGCTTCAGTTATTTCTCCACCACGCCCCAACCGCGGTCGCGCCGTGTTCCTGCCGCGGTGGACCATGTCCCAGCACTTTTGGCCCTTTCTCTTGTGCTTTCCTCACGGGTTCCACTCGATTGGCCTCGAACTCCCTTAA
>ML277982.1:345-15998 GCA_005239495.1 Nicotiana undulata
CCCCCAAGAGCTCTTTTCCGTACAACAATGGTGTAAAAAGGGGTTTAGGTCGCGGATGAAATATTTAAATACTGCCCAGTGATTCCTTCACCGCGATCGCAGCTCTTCCCCTGCGATCGCATAGTGTTATGGTCTTGACTTCTGCGATCGCAGCTTTAAGCACGCGATCGCACTTCACCCTCACACAACCTCCCGCGATCGCAACCGTGCCCACACGATCGCGATGCACCATCAGCCGCTCCCTCACGCGCACAATTTACTCTACCCGATCGCGAACTCCATTACGCGATCGCACTTCACACCCCGCTCAACTCACGCGATCGCGACTCCTCCATGCGATCGCGAAGAACAAAAAATTTGCCACTCCTCAGCTAACCCTAGGCGATCGCGATCAAGTCCACGCGATCGCGATCAAGTCCACGCGATCGCACTGCTTAAGCCACTTACCCTACGCGATCGTGGACCATTCCTCGCGATCGCAGTGAACAAATTCCAGCTGCATAACACCAGAAAACCAGCAGCGTTTTCAAGTCCAAAAATGCCCGTTAACCACCCGAAATCAATCTCGAGCCCCTCGGGACCCCAACCAAACTTACCAACATATCCCATAACATCATTCAAACTTAGTTGCACTCTCAAAACACCAAAACTAACATCAAAACTCCAAATTTGTATCGGATTCAAGCCTAAGAACTTTGATATTTCTAAATTTTCACCAATGATGCCGAAACTATCCAAATCAACTCCGATTGACCTGAAATTTTGCAGACAAGCCCAAAATGACATTACGAACTTGTTCCAACTGTCGAAATTCCATTCCGACCCCGATAGCCTATTTTCCACTGCCGGCCGGAATCGCCAAAAACTAACTTTCACCAATTCAAGCCTAATTCTACACCGGACATCACAACATTATTCTGAACACACTCCTAAGTCCCAAATCACCTAACGAAGCTATCCGAGCCATAAAATCTGCATTCTGAGGTCGTTTACCAATAAATCAACTCTTAGTTAACTTTTCCCATTTTTTAAATCTATTCTTAAGGACTAAGTGCCTGAATTCTCATTTAACCATTTCGATTCCAAGACTACCAACTCTAACACATTAATAACAGAATAACCAATCTATAATAAGTCAATATCAACCGTTATAATGCAAGTTTTTACGTAACGACAAACCGGGTCGTTACAGCTAAAAAGTAAAAATATGATATTGCCAAAGGGGAAATTTTATATATTGCAAAAAATATTTACAAAGGCACAACAAAATGACCTCAAGATAAACAAAAAAAGAAAAAATACTAGGGAAAACCTGAATCGTCGGAGCTCTCGGAGCCTTCGGGACCCTCAGCTCATAGAGTTCATTTGCCTTGGCCTCGAGTCTCTTGGATTCTTCGATCTCGGCCGACAGGTCAAAACCTCGGGCGTGAATCTCTTCGAGGGTCTCTCTCCGAAATAGTCGCTTTACATACTCGGTCTTCGTCTTTAAGCAGACTCGGCTATCTCCACATCAACCTTATATTGTGTCAGCATTTCCTCGACGTCGGAGGAATCGATCAAAGCTGCCTCCAATATCTTGGTCGAGGGCATCGCGTTCCGTGATGGTTGAGTTCAGATGTGCGCGGAGTTCATTATTTAGCCGAGAGCACTTGTCGACCTTGTCCTTTTCCATCCGGAGCTGGTCCTTGACCGATGCCATATCCTCTTTTGTAGCCTTTTTTTCCGAAGCGAATAGGTCTATCTGCCTCGCAACGCCACGACCATGGGCTTGACCTCATCCATCTCAACCCGAAGATGGTCGATCAAGTCTATCTTCTCTTGGAACTGCAAAGTTGCGTTGTTAGTCATCACGAGTAGCTTCTTATTTTTAGCCTCAAAGATCCTTACCTCCTTCTAAGACTTTTCCAGCTCGACCCAGAGAGTTGGGAGATCCTTAGGATCCTTATCTTGTTATTCACTAAGAGCCTTATAGTCCTTCTTTCAGATGTGCTCTTTGAGCTCGAACTCGAGCTGACTAATTTCCAAGCGAGACCGAAGGAAGCTTTCATGCTGAAGCACCGAAGCCTGAAAATCAATAAGGTCATTAGAACATGCTAAGCAAAAATCTGCGAAGGATACGAAGGATAGACGTCCTACCCGGTTCAGTGCCTGTTGCGCCTTGTTAAAGAGGCTCAATGTGCCTACTTTGTTCATCTTTGCCTAGTACTCCTCGATCACCAGGAAACAAAGGTAGCTAGCTGGCCACGCCCACCAGAGCGTACAACACCTGGGCGTCCGCTGGGATAGTAAGAACGACCATTCTCTTACTGTCGGGATCCACACTCGGGGCAGGGAACTGCCTCACTAGTTTCGAGCTCGAGCTCGGCTCGACCGCTCCCAATGAAACATTCTTTTTTGGGACCTCCAAGTGACCAAGCCCGGAGTAGTCCTCCAACACGGTCATATCCATGCCATCGAAGAACATGTTGAGGGCATTATCTGGGCCTAGTGCTGTCTCGTTTGACTTCTCTTTGTCAGCTTGAGCCTCTTCAAACATGGACTCAGTATGGGATGACGTCTCTACGTATTCGATGACACCAGCTACCTCCTTCGGGGCAGGGGCGACTTCTCGGGAGGTCGTGGACTCTGACTCTCTTTCTGGTTCCCGACCTAAAGGGGGATCGGCATCTTGGCCACCTTTACCAGTTGTCCCCTGCTCCCCCCTTTGATGGTTGACTCGTGAGTAATGAACTCAAGGTCGTCATCCTCAGGATAATACTTGAGCTGGTAGAGTGAATCATGGTCCGGTACCCTGGCCTTGGTGCTCTTTTTGTCGCTTTTCGGACCCGGATGGCCACCCTCTTCTTCTTCTTCTTCTTCTTCTTCTTCTTCTTCACCTCGGCATTCGCGGAGCCCGGAGATTTCCTCTTCTTCTTCTTTTTCTCCTTCTTTGTGGCAGCCTCGAGTTATCTCAAAGTGAAGGGTTCGGCGAGCGAGGGTGGTTCCTCAACCTCATCCAACACCCTGATCTCGGTGGTCTTGGGAAACCTGTGAAAAGGAAGAAGACTTAGCGAAGTACAAGTCGCCTCTCTATGATAACACGCCTCCCACTTGCTCTTCAAGAGCTTGCGCCATGCATGCTCGAAGTAGGACATCTTTCGTGGATCCCCTCGATCTACTCCTTGAAACGGGGGACTCCATTAGGAACCTGGGCAACCATGCACAACAATAAACACAGGTAATTAGGAAAAGAATAAAAGGGAGTGCCAAATACTCAAAAAGGAAAAGACTTATGGGATGCGTTCCATTTTTGGGGGGTAGAAATTTGGAGGGAATGAGGTCTTCGGTTTTCACCCGAACGAACCTCCCTTGCCAACCTCGTTCGAGGTCCTCGTCAATGCTCGAGAATGGAGTTTTACTTTCTTGGCGAACGATCTTGATCAACCCACCTTAGAAGATTTGGGGACTATAGAGACGAAGTAGATAGTCGAGGGTGAAACGAGGTGCTTCGATGTTGTTTACAAAATGACGGAGGAGGATTATGATCCTCCAAAAATATAGGTGAATCTGCCCAAGGCAGACCTCATACCTTTTGCAGAAGTCGAGGATATGGGTCCACCGTGGCGAGCATGAAGGGTTAAGTGTAAACACTTAGGTGCCCCTCCACGTGAGTGGTGATGTCTTCGTTGGGCCCGGGGATGACCACCTCCTTGCCCTCCCAGTACAGTCTACCTGAACTATGGGAGTGTCTCCTCAGTAACGGAGCATATGTAGCTCCATGCTCCCTTGCCTTGGTCTTGTTGACTGGAGGCCTTCTCGACGTTGAATTCGTTCTCGATAAAGTAGCCCCCGGGGATGAAACACTTCAAGGGAGGCTTCTGGGCCACCTCGGGAATGGCCACCTCAGCATTTGTGGCTGGGTTGGAAGATGAAAGGGCGATTTGTTGAGGCACGAATTTGGAAGTTTTTGCCATTGGATTTTGGAAATATAAAGGTTTGAAGAAAATATATGAAAATTTGAAGATGGGATGAAGATATGAAGGTCTGGGTTGAAGATTCAAAGAGAAAGTATGAATATTTGAGGATGAAGATATGAAGATCTAAGGAGCAATGTATGAAGATTTGAAGAGGTTAAAGGCACGTGGAGAATTCGAGGCTGAATCAAATATCGCTTGAATCGGAAAGTGGAGAAGTGAAAAAGGGGTAGGAGTTTTTACAGAGGAAGGACAATCAATGCGTGGCGTTTCACATTTGAGGACAGTCAACCGGCGGGGACACATGTCCAAAGTCAGAACGACCTGACTCTTACGACGTTTCGTTGACACGTCAACTCGGTTGTAACATACGAAGGAAGGAACCAGGTTTCAACTATCGCTTCCCGTCGCTTCGATAAATCTACCCTCTGGAAAACAAGGGGACTATCAATGTACGAGTAAAATCAGGGGTAATGTCTACCCCGATTCCGACGAGAGAACAACGGGGGAGCACATATTTGTGAGATTGTAATCGAGGCTAGAGCCCTTCAGACCTAGGAAGAATGAATGATATATTCGACACCGGATATGGTAAAGCGACGCACCTCAGACCGAGTATAAATTCTAGATCTCGGGAGACATTGTGAACAGTTATGCATGGTGGATAGGGGGACGTAATACTCGCACTCAACCGGATATCACGGTGTGAATCATGTTCGATATCGATTATGGATCAACAATAACTAGGAAAAGAAGAATTTTACCTTATTTAGACTTGTACTAGGACTAAAATTCTCCTACTATATAAAGGGAAATTTTTTCTATAGTCTGACACATTATAACACGCAATTCAAAGCAATAAAAGTTTACTTTGTCTTCTAGCTTACTTTAAAAGTCATTACTCACTTGTTCTTTTCTTCATTCGCAATTGGGCTTGAACCGAGGATCCAATCAAAGATGAGCTCACTGTTCAATCTAAGATCAAGCTTGGTCATAATATTGCGATTAGTTTGATCGTTTATTTTATCTTTAACTCATTTATCTGTTATTTTAATTATTCGTGTTGAATTAAATGACATATCCTTTAAATCGCGTACAAACTTAATTGTTACCCAATTTTGGGGTAAACACGTTTGTGTCTATAAATTTCGGCTTTTATAGTGAAAGGTTGTTATAAACCTATAATAACAACATTTGGCGTTTAAATAATTTTTGGGTTGTTATAGATAAAAATTATTATTTTTCCTTTTTTAATGTTACATATAAAGAAAAGAAAATTATTCAAATTTAAAATCTCAAAATATATCAATATTTCACTAGTTAAATATTGAAGAACACCAATACACTAGAAATAAATTCATAAGTAAACATATAAAGATTTAAACTCTAAGGCAGACTTTTTAAAGCTACCTAAAAAAATAAATTCTTTTTAGATTGATGGAAGAACTTTGTAGTTGTAGCTTGTTTCGTAGATTTCATTCTCTTACTAACGATATGACGTTTGAATTGGCGAAGATTCTGTTCAAATTTTCAGCAAAAAAGTATCCAATAGCTTTCCCTTGAAGACAATCTAAGAGCTTAACATTTGAATTTTCTTTCCAAATATTTTTTGAAATTTGATAAATGGAAAAGATATCATGTGCAAATCTTCAAATCTTATATCTTATGTAAGATAGAAACTTTCTTTAACGAAAAAGATTGTGTGCATATTTTTAGAATTATTATTAATAATCTATATGACTGTTATAGATGAGTAATTTTACAAAGAGCGTTCTGTTATAAATATGGTTATTGCGGTTATAGGTAAAAAGCTGTTATAGAGAGGTAAAATATAATTTAAAAAATTAGTTCTGCAAACCTACGGAAAGATAGTTGGCTGCCATCCTAGACACCGTCTTATTGGCCCATGGAAATTATCTGAACCGAGCGGATCAAACCTTTCTTCTTTTTGCTCAAGCAGATGAAACTTGGCTTTTATAGTGAATGACTGTTACATAGAAATATTGTTACAGAGAGGTCTAAGGCCTCATTTGTTTGCACTTAATGGAGGTCGGAATCTTAATCATTCAGATCTCAGACATTAAGTGCGTTTGTTTTTAAAGTCTGAATCTTAATTATTCAGATCTTAATCATTAAGTATTTTTTTTTACTTCATAACCACTTAATGGGTATGAATAGGTCTTTATGATTAAAATCTATAACAGAGACTTAATTTCATTAAGATGCTATCACATATTCATTATTAACTGCCGCCGTCGCCTACCATTATCACCACCATGCCACCCACCTTTACTAAACCACTCCCACCACCTCCACCACCAACACGCCACCATCATCCTCAATCATAGCCGCCACCATTATCGACCATCACCATTCACTATCCCCACCACTCCGATCACCATATATTATTCTCACTCACAATTAACACTCATCCACCTCAACTACCACAACTGACCACCCCATCACCATCAACAACCACAGCCAACACTGCCTATTATTATAACCTACCACCACCCACCACCACCTTTCTCAGTCACAACTACTACCACCACCCGCCATTATTAACTATCACCACCATCCTCAATTATAATATCCACCGCTACCAATCACTACTAGCTACTAGCATGAACCACCATCATCAACCAAAACTACCACCAACCACCGTCTCTGGTCGGCATTCACTCGTTAGCCATCACCACCAACAACTATCATATTTTAAAAAGCTATATATTTTATTGATAGAATATTAGATTAATTATTATTTTATTTGAATTTATGTTTATTAATTTTCAAATAAAAATAAATTTTATACATTCAGATGTTAAAAATCAAACAGTCTTGATTATTTTTATTCAGATCTTACTACACATCTTAATATATTCAGATGTGTATTCAGATTCAAATGTCTTAATTTTAATACACATCTTGATATTCAGATGTGTATTAAGATTCAGACGTCTTAATCTACAAATGAGGCCTAAGTGTAGGTTAAAAAATACTTTTTGCAAAAACAAAAAAATTTAATTTTTTTATTTGAGGCTTGTCTTTATAATGTTGAAGCAAACTCACTTTGGATCAATTTGCAGTACCCGTAATTTCTAGCGGGGGTCCAAACGGTCAATTTTTGAATTAGCAGTCACACCCACTTTAAATAATTAAGAACACTTCTTTAGTCCCTTTTCTTCCTCACAAGACTCTAGGGTTTCTCTTTCTCCACCGACGGGACCGTCCCTTTCTTCCTCTCTTCCTCTTCACACAGTTCTTCTCTATTTTTAACCGGCGGTTCTTTTTTTTTTTTCTGATTAATTTCCTGTCTTATACAAAGCTACATTCGTTTATACCCATATGGGTGAAAAAGATTCAGAAGGCACTGAAAGTGCCACAACATCGGAGGCTGTTGAAAATTCTGATGAAGGCGAAAAATTGAAGTGTTTAGCGGACAATTCAAGCAAAAAGATTTGTGGGGTTGATTCAAGTTTTGATATTTCTGGGAAAAGTTTGGATTATCCATTATTGGAAGGTGTTGAAGAGGGTGGTGGTGGGGAGGTTGAGGGTTTGTACATGTACAAGAATGTATTTAATTTGATTCCTAAGTCAATTGGTGCACTTGGGAAAGTTAAGATACTTAAATTCTTTGGGAATGAGGTTAATTTGTTCCCAATTGGAGAGTTGAGGAACTTGGTTGAATTGGAAAGCTTGCAAGTGAAAGTTTCATTGCCAGGGATGAGTGGATTGGATTTGAATAAGCTGAAGTGTTTGAAAGAATTGGAGTTGTGTAAAGTTCCCTCTAGACCTTCAGCTTTCCCTCTTTTAAGAGATATTACTGGTCTTAAACGTCTTACTAAGCTCTCTGTCTGTCATTTTTCTATCAGGTGAGAGCTTTTTTTTTCCATCAAGATTTTACGTTATATACATTGACAATGTGAATATTATTGACACCTATCTATGCAGGTTGGCAATTACCTGTAGTTGGCTTTTAATTTGACCTGATAATGTAAAAATCTTATAACTGTCAATGTATAAACATTAACTCCATTGTATGATGTTTTTATGTGAGCACGAAGGCCATATGCTTTTGGTATTAATGTGAGTTGGTTAGGTTGCATCTACACCTTTTCATTATCTTTCAGTCCTTAAAGAAAATTGAATTTACTAGACCAAGGTAATTGCTAAAGCTAGAGTTTTCACTAGTGCTAGACATCTTGCTAGTATAAGCAGGATAAGTGACCACCCAAATTTCCATTAATACAAGGACAAGTAGGTAGGTGGAGGACATGATATTGGATTGTGTCCGTCTTCTCTGAGGGAAAGATAGGGAAAAAGTAATTGCAGGAAAAGTGGTTTTGCTTTCATTTTGGAAACCAATTTTCCCGAAAGTTGGAACTTGTTTTGTACACTTAGATAACCTAGTTTTTATGCATGATTCATAAAGAAAATGTGTTGATTTCTCAACAAATTTTAGCATGCCATTGTACAGCTTGAGAAATAAGAGAAAATAATGATTTGTTTTTTCTGCGTTGCTGCAGCATTGCCACATAGGTACTTCAACCGATTGAAGTTACTTAATCAGGAGTAAGAAGACGCATAAAAATTTTAAGTTGGTTGGAAGGAGTTTAACACTTCTTAAAGTGTATTAGTTTCTATTCTAGGGCCATATAAGATTGCACGGGATACTAGGACTAGGCATAGCATAAGTAACCCTTGTCGAAGGGTGAGTTTTATAAATCCTACCATCCACATAAAGAATTTTTTGTTTATCCATTTGTTTGTGTTTTATTTAAGTTTTTATTTTTGGGATTTCTTATCCTATAGTGCATCTTAGATAGGTTAAAATTATCTTATTTATTCTACCTTACATAATCTGACAGCTGAAGAGGTTGGCACAAATCCATTGGGAAAGTATTTTGATCCCTATAGACACGAGTGTATTTTTGACTAGAAGGTGTATGTGACAAACCCATATATGAGTATAACACAGAATTTTAAAGTTATAGTGGTTAAAAACAAAAGAACTCATAGGGCTCCAATAGAACAAACAGAGAATAGGGAAGTATGTGAAGTGAATTGGTATGCTTTGGAGTATGGCAACATAGAGCACACTGCCTATCCATGCACTTCACACTTCAAAAGTGCAAGTCTGTTGCTTTCACGTCTTTCCATCACAGTAGCATGTACCGTAAATAGTAGCAGTAAAATGAACTTTTGCTGAAGTCCATGTAGTTTTGTAGTTGTATGTAATTACTTAATATTGGTAGCGTTGGAAATTATTCTTCTTTGGATCAGGAGGGAGGATTTGACTTGGAAATAGGTGTTAGGATTTATATTTTATAGACATTCTTTTAAAAGAAGGATTTGTATCTTATAATCTTCCTTTATTTAGTGCAGTTATGCCACAGCCTTGAGATAACAAGACATGTCTATGTTGTTCAACATTTGATACATTTTGTTAAATGGGGTCTGATATCTTAAGGTTTCTTCTTCATCCAAACAAATGGAATCACATTTAATGTCTAAAAGACTAAATTTTCATTCTGCTGACACTTTTGACAAGCAGGGGCTACTTTTGATTGCTAGAGGTTAAAAAGTTGTGAACGATAAACTAGTAAATTCAGTTACATCTATAATACATTCATTCATTTTCATCTTTGTACTCCATGATAATGCAATTGTTCCTTGCTGTTCCTGCAGATACCTGCCTCCAGAAATTGGCTGTCTCAGTAATTTGGAGTACCTAGATCTTTCATTCAATAAGATGAGGAATTTACCTGCTGAGATAACTCATCTGAACTCATTACTGTCACTGAAAGTTGCTAATAATAAATTGATCGAAGTACCTCCGGGGCTGTCTTCTCTGCAAAGATTAGAGAATTTGGACTTTTCTAACAATAGATTGACGTCCCTGGAGAATCTTGATCTCCTTTCAATGTATAATCTGCAGAGACTCAATCTTCAGGTATGTGTTACTGAAAATACAGTTTCTTTTCGGACATTTCTTATAGGCTTCTTTCTAGTTTCTTTTCCCTTTTGTTGACAAATTTCGTGCATTTCTCTGGAAAAAGGACTGATGTATTTGTCTCAATTGTCTAATCAAGTAACTTGGTGTATAATTATTACCTTATTCTGACCCATATATCTTTGTTGAAATTCCCTGAAGCACAATAAGCTTCTTAGGTGTTGTTCTATTCCTTCATGGGTATGCTGCAATTTGGAGGGGAATTGCATAGATTTGTCTAGTTCATCGTCTGAAATGGATGTGCTTGAAGATTATGGTCAGGAAACCTCTGAGAATTCGCAAAATGGTGAACTCTCATCTCCCTCTCCTTAATTCTGATGCTCTTTCTGCACATTCCGATTCCTTGGTATCTTGTATATTGCCCTTCGAAGTGTTCTTGTCCGGAAGGGACTGACCTTCAAGAAGTCTGATATGTGTAAATTATTAATCTTGTAGGAGCTTCGATCACATCGTCGGGTCATTTATGTGGCTCATCACCCATTCATCGATGTTTTCGGCCTCAAAAATCCAAGAGATGGAAGCGGCAGCATTATTTGCAACAGAAAGCTCGTCAAGAACGACTAAATAACAGCAGAAAATGCGTCGCCTGCAAACATTCTGTGCTAGTTGATGAATCTCTGGTGGAAGGCCCATCAAACATAGTAGATGACGATGCTGATGATAAAGAACTCTTGACTGAAGAGGCTGAGTGCAAAGACTCTGTAGCTAATGTTGTTGATGAAGATAGCAGAAAGGAGGAGCATTATGTTGAAAGATGTTCATGTGTTCCTGACTCCATTGGGACAAGCATAGATAGTCATAGTAGCTGTAAAAAATGTGATGCTTCAATAGGTTCTCTTTCTCATGCTGCTGATGTCGTCGAGGAAAGCTCGTCTCTCGAGGTGTCTAATATTCCTCCAAAATCGAAAAGGCACCTCGATGGGGTCATTGATAATCCAAAACCATGCAAAACCCGCAGACCAACAGATGATTCAGATTTATCCTGCAAATACAACATGATATCTTTCTGCGGTATTAATGATTATTTACCGGATGGCTTTTATGACGCCGGACGAGATCGGCCATTTATGTCGCTTAGGAGTTATGAGCAGAATTTGCATCTTGATTCACGGGAAGTCATTTTAGTTGACAGGTAAGCGCCCATATCTGCATGCCATTAATAGTCATGGCGTTCTACTACTAAGTATAATGAATGCTTTGCCTTTCTAGTCATTTGGATTTCTTATTTAATTTGTTCAGGCAAAGAGATGAAATGCTGGATGCCATTGCTCTACGTGCTCAAGCACTGATCCTTCATTTTAAGCAGATAAATGGTTTGTTCATAGATAGAGAACATGTTGCTATAGACAACTTGCAAATTGCATCATTGCTTGCACTTTTAGTGTCGGATCATTTTGGTGGAAGCGATAGAAGTACTATTGTTCAGAGGGAAAGGAAAACAGTATCTGGATCGAACTACAGCAAGCCTTTTGTCTGCACATGCCCTACCGGAAATGATGACACTACCAACATAGTCACAAAAGACGGTCCTAGCGGCTTAGGAGATATACTTTTCCTTGATCTTTGTGAGAAAGCACTTCGCTCCATAAAATCAAGGCAAAATTCTGTTGTTGTTCCTATTGGGAGTTTGCAGTTTGGTGTGTGTAGGCATAGGGCCTTGCTTATGAAGGTATTTTGTCATCAGATATGTTTCTATTTCTGAATGTAGTTAGCTATTATGAACTGATGAATTTCATTTGTCTTCTCCAGTACCTGTGTGACCGAATAGAACCTCATATATCTTGTGAGCTTGTTAGGGGTTATTTGGATTTTTCGCCACATGCATGGAACGTGATTGTGGTGAAGAGGGGTGAATCATGGGTTCGGATGATAGTGGATGCGTGCCGTCCCCTTGATATCAGAGAAGAGATAGATCCAGAATACTTTTGCAGGTCAATGATTTTCCAATACTTTCTTCATGACTTATTTCCTGGTATACACGCATTTAAATGACTACATGTGTATTACGATCTTGCATTGGCGATCTAGACAGTGTGGTTATTGGTTATTTTGGAGTGAAAATAGCCATTTTCTTGAGTAGTTTCTGTTACCAAAACTCTAGTTGCCCTAGATTCTAAAAGTTAATAGCAAGCACATTCTCTCCCTGTATTTCCCCCTGCTGTTTTCTGTTGTGAATAATTTACTTTGTATAGAGCAAATTTGTAATTGCTGTGTAATAGTAGGTTGACCCTGGTGACTGTTGACATCATTCCTTTTCTGTTCATTCTGCTGTTCTATGGAGTCTACTTTGGCGAAATATCAATCTCAGGCTCCTATGCAAATGTATCCTGTGCAGAAACCGTTGGTAAAATCCGATTATGATAGATTGCTGATATTTCTCTTAGGTCACCGAGCTTGCTGTTTTTTTCAGGTATGTGCCATTGAGCCGGATAAATGTTCCTGTTGTGTCAGATGGTATTCCTGGTCAAGTTAGTTCTTATCCTTCTCTATCCGGTTCTGATGAAATCGATAAAGCTCCTTCCTCAACCCTCGTCCAGTGTAAATTTGGATCTCTTGAGACTGTGGCAAAGGTGTGTTTCCTGACTGCTTTTAAACCTCTCCGTTTATTATTATGAAACATCCCTAAGTTAGTATTCCGAGTTCCAAGTTCAAACTGTACCATATCTGTCATATGCTGAGTAGTATTTTCCTTTTGTTGTACTTAGTTTATTTCTCCACTTAACTTGGAACTTCTTTTGTCTGAAAGTCAAGTCATTGTTGCTTAAATAGAGCACTCTAACTATTCTATTCTTTGAGGGGTGAATTCTAGCATGTAAATGTATTGACCCTCCTGAAAAATAAAGAGCAAACTAGAAAATGATTTTTCTGGCTTCATTGTACTTCCCATTGTCAACTGTAATTTACTAGTGTACCTGGTCTTATGCTTCTTATCTGGTTTGGATTTATATAAGAAGAAGAAAAGCAAGTTTTTTGTTTGAGTTTATTCTGTTGTTTTGCTTGAATCCACTATTTTGCAGGCTTATTCTTTTCATTTTGCATATTTTGCATTTATGTGCTCTGTGCTCATAAAACTTGGTTAGTGACACTTATTATATCAATAGCTGTGGGAATTTAACTCGGGTAACATCTTTATTGACGAGGCATAGTTGAACATTTTTATTCATTCTTTTCTATTAATATTTACCTGATTTGAGCCGAAAGGATACGAAGGATTCATATAATTGGTCCGGACTAATTTAGGGTTGAGGTTTAGTTGATTGATCAAACACTTTTGCTGCTGCAGGTGCGGACTTTAGAGGTATCCAGGTCCTCCGCGGATGAGATTAAGAATTTTGAGTTTAAATGCATTGGAGAAGTTAGGGTGTTGGGTGTCTTAAACAGTTCATGCATTGTCAAATATTATGGTCATCAAATATCTTCAAGATGGGCGCCTTCATCAGATGGCAGTTCAGAATGTCGTACTTTGCAGTCTGCTATTTTCATGGAGCACATAGAAGGGGGTTCACTAAAGGTATATGTTCTCCTTAAATTCTTTTCGCACCTGACTGTCTTTATTCTGCTCATTTTGCTTTCTTGTCTTTAACTTACAGAAATATGTTGATAAGCTATCTAATGCCGGCGAGAAGCGTCTTCCAGTTGAGCTGTCTGTATTTATTGCCCGAGATGTGGCAAGTGCATTGACAGAGCTGCATTCTAGGCATATCATACATCGTGATATAAAAAGTGAAAACATCCTAATAGATGTGGATACTAAGAGAACTGACGGTACCCCTACAGTAAAGCTATGTGACTTTGATATGGCAATTCCACTTCGTTCTTACTTGCATACTTGCTGCATTGCCCATGCTGGAATTCCTCCACCGGATGTTTGTGTTGGTACACCTCGTTGGATGGCTCCTGAGGTGTTTCAGGCTATGAATAAGCACAATTTCTATGGTTTGGTAAGTTTCTCGTGCAGTGCTTTTGCACCTCAGATAACAAGAAATTTATACACCTTTCCTGGTATCTCTTGTTTCATGACTTCTGCATGCTTTCCTTTCTTTTCTCTTATCTTGATATAAAATTAATTTGCAAATGCATCTCTTGTTTCATGAATTCTGCATGCTTTCCTTTCTTTTTCTCTTATCTTGATATAAAATTTAATTTGCAACTGCAATCGGCACTTTTTTTTAACTCTTTCCCTTTTGTTTTTGGGCTAATCTTCTTTGTCAAATTCTTGAGATAGATTCTAGTCTTTCCTTTCTCCAAAGCTACCTACTCCATGCTCTCCTTGAATTTGGAATCCTAATCGTTGAATTCTCTAGTACCGACGGCCAACTTTCTGCTACTTTGTGCACTTATTTGCTAAAAGACGACTAATTGTTTTTCTTGTTTATACTGATTTCCACCCTTGGTTGAAACCATTCAAAACCACCAAGAACCTACCACCTCTAAAAAGATATGCATTTGTCTGCTAAGAACTGATATATCACTCATTCCTCTATCAAAATTCAGCTCTTTTATCTCCGTCTTCTAAGCATCTAATTAAAGTTAAGTCAAGGAAACCAAGAAATTCAGGTGGAAATTTGACTGTGTTGATGAATACATAATTGTTACTCTTCAATCTTAACAGTGCAACAAGAGAGCAAACAGAATACGTCGTCCTTTGCTTTAAAAAAAGATATGTTAATTTCTCAAGGAAGCATGAGATTGAGCATTAACATATCACTCATTCCTCTATCAAATTCAGCTCTTTTATCTCCGTCTTCTAAGCATCTAATTTCTGTGCTCAATCTCATGCTTCCTTGAAAAATTAACATATCTTTTTTTAAAGCAAAGGAGGACGTATTCTGTCTGCTCTCTTGTTGCACTGTTAAGATTGAAGAGTAACGATTATGTATTCATCAACACAGTCAAATTTCCACCTGAATTTCTTGGTTTCCTTGACTCATCTAGCCACTTTGTGATATTTAACTTTAATTTGGAGATGGAGGATAGTTTTGTTTGTTTTTTGAGGTATAGCATCAGAGCATCTCAGAAGATGTATCCCGTGTCAAAAGGGGAGAGAGATTCTGAGGGTTGGATATTTTCTCTTCTCTTGTTCTTGAAATTGTAAAGGTCTTCATGTCTGGGTTAGACGGGTTACTTGGAAATTAAAAAAGGTTCTTCTAGCTTTGACTTCTCACTTTCTCGTTTTCAGTAGGTATTGTTGGATAGTTATGAGGCCCTAGGATGCCCAAAATTTTGGGGCTAATGGCCAAAAAATGTCAGCAGAGGGCGGGTGGAAAATAATTTTACCCTTTACACCCCCCTCCCCCTCCCCCCCCACACAAAAAAAAATCAATAGATGGGTGAAGAATTTCGGTTGGCTTGTCCACAGTAAGTCAACTACAGTGAACCTTCAAATAGGCTCTTTGTTTTAGTTCTTTTTAACCATTGAACATTACAAGAGAGCTAAATTTCAAGTAGCTTACCAGGAAAACTTGGGTGTTTAGGGAGCTTGGGCCTGAAAAATGGAGGTGGACAGATATAAAGGAGTCACAAATTGAAACTCTGCTTGGACGTTTCCCGGCAGTTGATTCATCCAGGCCCTAGGATACCCAAAATTTTGGGGCTAATGGCCGAAAAATGTCAGCAGAGGGCGGGTGGAAAATAATTTTACCCTTTACACCCCCCCCCCCCCCCCCCCCCCCCCCCCCCCCCCACCC
>ML277983.1:1185-49257 GCA_005239495.1 Nicotiana undulata
TTTTTGTTATTTTTATTATTGATGTTGGAAAGATTATTGTTGGGAAAGGTTTGTTATTGATGTTCGGTTAAATAGATGTCCCACTAATATCTCGGAATGTAATGGAAATTGGTCGAGGCTGATGAGTTAGCATTTCATTTCGTACTAAATAATTTTTAATTGCTATTGCAAGTTACACGTTGGCTGGCCTAGCGGGTTCAACGTTAGGCGCAGTCACAGCCTAAAGGGTGGGAATTTGGGTCGTGACAGCATATTGGGCAGTTAGGGTCTATATTAATACCAATTTTTCTTAAGTAAGCTCTAGTAGGAAGACATTTATGGTAGCATTTTCATATAAAAATTTAATCTTATTAGGGAATTTGAGGTCCCAGATCCGATTGAAATTGAGGTTTGGTGATGTTTGATCATCAATTAGCTTGTAGCCAGAATTTGTGGAGAACACACCACTAGAATTTATACTCCATATGAGATTATTGGGAGGTGTAATATGCTTATTAGGGTTTAAAACATTGATGTTGGTGGTAGTGTTTTGGGGGAGTTCAAAGGAGATTTTTCTTAGGTCCCAAAACTCTTTATCACAAATATTCTTAATTTTTAAACAATCTTCATTAAGAGTTAAGGGCCTATAATATTACTTCGAAGGTTGGTAATATTTGGGATCCATTTTGTGTCCTAGATATTCAGATTTGAATGTTGGTTTATTGTCCACCTAATGCCCTTATTACAAACAGTCCATCCCTTAAGGAGACAATTCCAAGTATTTGAACCGCCCTTCATTTTTTTACTTTTCCCATATATACTAATAAGCACTTTAGCCCAAAGAGAGAATGGACTATTAAGAATTCTCCAGGCTAAGCTGGTTAGTAGGGCTAAGTTCTTTGGCTTAGCTTGGCCACCTAGAGCTTTAGTAGTAGTTACAGTGTTCCACCCCATCAAATGAAGCTTTTTCTTTTCCCTCGTAGTACCCTAAAGGAAGTCTCTTTGTATTTTGTCTATTTCCTTTAGGGTTTTGGTTGGAATAAGAGATATTTGCATTAGGTGATTTGGTATGGCATTGACAGTAGAAGCTACTAAGGTGCACCTGCCTGTCATACTTAACCACCTAGCATTCGAATTATTTAATCTAGCACGCATTTTGTCTATTAAAGGTTGATAATCCTTGTGCTCAGGGTTATTGTCTAATATGGGAAAACCTAGGCATGTATCAAAATTATTACTAATTTTAATATCAAGCCACGTCTTTAGTATGTTCTTTGTAGTTCTTGGACACAAATAGTTTGGATTTGTCTTTATTGATATTTAATCTAGAGAGGTACCAAAAGCTCTCCATGCTTCTTCAAATTATTTTGAGTATTTTTATATTAGCTTGACCCATTAAAGTGAGATCATCAGCAAAAAGTAGGTGGCAACGAGAGAGAGAGAGAGAAGAGCTTTGTCCACTAGGATCATTATTTAGGCTATTAATCATCAATCACTAAACATGCATATAAGAGTTGTTTCTTGGAAACCTTCTCCCTAGTACCATTTCAGCTATCGTCATTTAAAAACTTACAACCTTTGTTACTTTTAAGATAAAGTTGTCTTGGAAACATCTCAACGTCCATAGCCTGCAACAATCGTCAACACTGCAATTGTTACTTTGATTATCAATAAAACCATAAGCTTTCAGTTTTTGCTTAATTATAATATAAACTAGTGCTTTAGATCAAAAGAAGATATTGAGATAATATACGAAATTTTATTCCCAAAAGGTAACATGGAACCCGCCATTGACAGATATAAAATTATATGGTCCCCTAACTTCCATCAGATCGTGAATGGTCCCCTAAACTCCATCAGATAATAAAAAAATCTCGGAAAATAGTTTTTTCATAACATTATGCTTGAAAAAGGAAAAAACAGGAAAAAGAACACCACCCCCACCCCCAACCACCCATCCACCCCACACCACCCCCACCCCCTACCAACCCACTGCCACCCTACCACCCATCCACCCCCACCCCCTTCCAACCCACTCCCACCCTATCACCCATCCACCCCACACCACCCCCACCCTCAAACCCTCACCCTAAATAGAAATATTATTAATGGTACTTTTTTTTTCATGTTATAGACAGATATTTATTTTTCATTTCAACAAATGAGTATTTTTCTTTCCGAGATAAAAAAAAATCATTTTGGCAAAAAAGTACTTTCTTTTGATGATGTAAAAAAATATTATCTTTTCTTTCAACAAAATGATGCATTAAGAAGTGTACCTTTTTTCATTTCAACAAAAAAAATCCATGACGTAGAAAAAGTGTTTTCTTTCATTTCAACAAAAAAAAATATTTTTTTTTATAATGTCAAAAAATAAATTTTTTTCATTTCAACAAAATAAGTACTTTATTTTCATGTTGTAGAAAGAGTACTTTCTTTTATAACAAAAAAAAGAGTAATTTCTTTTTAATTATTGAACACAAATTTCAACATTATTTTGGCGTAAAAAAGTAATGCAACACCAAATTAGTTCATTTGGGCTTGTGTGTTAGGAGAATAATTAAATTCTTGAAGAAAATAGAGTCCGAAAACGTAGGGTATTTGAAGGGGAGGGGGAAGGGAAGGAGAGCGCAAGAAACATGGGGACTTGTGGGAAGGGGTTGAGAAGAGTAGCATAAAAATTATTTTCTTTTAAAAAGTTACTCACTAATCAAACACTAAAAAATATTTTTCGAAAAAAAACTTTTCACTCACCAACCAAACAAGACAAAATAAGTTATAAAACAACTCATATTCAAAGAAAATATTTTTTAGAAAAATATTTTTCATGAAAAACATGTTCTAGAAAAACATTTTCTATGAAAAACATTTTCATTCACGCCAAACACACCCTATATAACAATACGGTTGGAAAAGAAGAAAAAGCAAAGATGCCCCTAAAGCGGTAACATGCCACCTGCCTCTTTTATTTACTACGCTAGAATCTCCTATTTATCTATATCTATATATTATTAAAAGGAAGAAAGTCTAGCCTAAAATTATGACAAGTGGCAACTTAGGAGAAAGACATGTGGTAGGTTTAGGATAAAATTAGTTAGATTAGTTATAATAAGTTATTTAGTTATTTTTGAATTCAAATTCAAAATCAGTTATTTTTCAATTCAGTATTCTCCACGTTTTTATGTTAAACTATTACACACAAGATATATTTTTCATGAAAAGAGAAAAACTAACCATTGGCAGTTGAATTGGTTTGAGTACTACAAAAAGACAGTTCAATTAATGTCATTCTTAGGACGGGATATGTTATTATATCTATTAATCTATCAATATATAAAAAGAGAAGCAAATATACAATATTATGTCAAGTATCAAAATGTAATATCAATACGTGTCATGTTTTAGGATAAAACTCCAATAAATTTAGAGATTCAAAAAATTTTAAAAAGAAAAAAAATACAAAAGTTAAATAATTAACCAATTCAGTTATTCTACATCATGGGTCCCACATTTTTATTTTCAAATATTACACACATTCCACGTTTTTTATAGTTAATTTAAATTATTTATTAAATATGAGAATTTTAAAAAATTAACATATAAAAGATGTTGCTAAAATTTTGTAAACCTTCTGCAGTACTAGAACGTGGAATCCCATGTTTTTTGAGTAGTTAATTTAAATTATTTATTAAGCCTAAAGAAAAAATTAAAAAAAATACTCCTATTCAGTTATGATGAAGATTGACCCACGTTTTGGCAGTTTTCTTTTTAAAAAATAAATATGAAAATTCACCTATATATATATATATATATANGATCATGGGATGCTTGAAGAAAGTTGATATCACGACCAAAATTAAAGTTGATGGGTTTCAAGTTTCTATGCCAACTTCTTGAGTTTGAGTATTTGCCTCTCCTATTATATATATATATATATATATATATATAATAGGAGAGGCAAATACTCAAACTCAAGAAGTTGGCATAGAAACTTGAAACTCATCAACTTTAATTTTGGTCGTGATATCAACTTTCTTCAAGCATCCCATGATCTCTCCTAACTATTCTGCGCATAATTCTCAAAAAAGTGATTATTGCCTTGAATATTTATCTAGATTCCAGACAATGGATCGAAGATATAAGGAGTGTAGCAATTTTTCAAACAAACATGAAAATCACTGTACGGATTAACTTCGGCCCTTTGTCACAAAGATTTACTTTTATGACAGTAGTTTCAAAATACTAGATGATACTTATTTCTTACATTGTACAGTTCGACGGAGATGGTTAGAAGGTTATGAATTCATAAGTTCAACCACGAAAGAGGTTACAAACATAACTGTGGAGGGACAAAAAATACTTCTTGAGAAAAACTACATTAAGTTGGTGGCCCTCATGAATCATAACTTTCACCTGAAACGGTAGAATATATCGACATTCTGACTCACAAAACAATTAACTTTTATGTCAAATCGCTCTAGATTGGTTAAAAAATGAATTTATAGAAAATATTTATTTTTTGGGTTGTTTAATTTTTCTAATTGAAATTGTGATGATTGTTTCCCCCAACAATTTGTTTGTTTGATGAAGTTATTATATGTTGATCTTTCATACTTACAATGGGTTATAAAAAGTGATGGATTTTAGTTTAGTAAGAAATTGATTTTAGGACATGTACTGTAACTGGAGCCAAGCATATTAATAAGGGATTCAAAAAAATTGGACCTGCAACTTAAATTAATTTTTAAACTATCTATCTTTGTTTTCCATTATATATATAAACTAACTTTGTCTATTTTCAATGGAGAGAATTTAATGCAATCCTCTTTTCGGCTATATTTTTGTCACAATTTTTTAATGTGGTAAATATATGGAGGATTCCAATTGTTGATTGAACTATTTAATATTAAGGTGTAGTTGATTAATTAATATGTATTGTGGTAGTTAGATAATTATTGATTTAATTAATTATTTACGGGATTATGGTCATTTTCTATATTTAGATTTGATATATGGCAAGTGGGTTTGGAGAATCAACTACCAGGACACCTTCAAGTCCTTTTTGCTCCAGCAACAATGGTAATTGAAGCAATGTTAGCAACTTCGAGTGCAATATTTGTTTTCAATTAGTGCAAGACCGATTGTTACTCTCGGCTACAATGATGGAGGTAGTATATTAAGGCTTTTTCACATATTTGGACTTCTTAATGATTGTTGTTCCTTTTATGTTTTGTGCTTATCATGTTTAATGACATATTATTGTTATCCGTGTGCGGCTGCCATTCGTAATCTAATGTATTATGGAATAGCCCATCTGTTTTTAGTTAGGTACCAGCATAGTCACATGCCAAATGAGAAACTTTAAATTATGGGGTGCCTCATATGATTTGACTGAATATTATGGAGCCATTGTAATTTTGTAATATGGTTTTCATTCAAATTTTTTTAGTCATCGACTTGTGAGATATCTGACAAAGAAACATTGGTAATTTTTAGTTTAATCAATAAGCAAGATTTCTTAGTTACACATTTTTTTTGCAGAAATTTTCCTTCTACCACAATGGGAAGTAAACTGTCCTTGCGTGAATGTTGATTAATTAGCCTCTTCTTCAGAGTAGAGTGAATACAAGATCATCCTCATATTTAAGATATATTTTTCATCATGCCTTAAATATTTTTTCCCTTATGTGTATAAAAAAAGAATTAGGAACTAAGTGCCATCACATTCCTTTTGAAATTATAATAAGAAGCTTGAAATTGTAAGTTGGATATACATATGTTTCGGCATTCCTTTTGCTGTTTAGAAATCACATTCATAATCAAACACATATAGTCTAAAATCTATTGTGATTTTATTAGGATTGGCCACTATGATGTAAAATAAGTATTTTGCAGAAGTATTGTAGCGAAAGAAAGGCTTTTACTAATGTTTATATATCATGCCTATAAGATTGAAATTTATTTTTAGCTACAAAAAATGGAAGTTATTATGTTTCATTATGAAATATCGGTGCGAGCCTATTTATTCATGTTTAGAGACCATGAGTGTTGACTTTTAACTTTATAACTTATATATTATATATTATAAAAATCACTTCTTCTAGATATTTATTTGATGAGTATTTACTCATCATGATGCTTGCAACCTTTAGAAAAAATATTTTGTTTAACCAATGCAATTTAGAGTTTATGATTATAAACCTAGCTTTCAGCTTTAATTTATACAATTAAGTGTTAAAATAAACAATAATTTTTTTTGTTAGTACTGTAACTTTAAAACCTTTGTTAGAAAGATATGAAACTTATGCTAGAAGGAAAGTATCGAAAATATATTTGGACTTAAATGAGCTCTAAAAGTTTTGCTCCTATTAATTTCAATGTGTTTGAATCATAGTCATTTTGCTAAGCCAAAAGTTTAAGCTTCAATAGTGTTCAATTTTAATAGTAAGTGCAGTACTTTAAAACTTTGAATAATTTTGAAAACTATGACGAATGAGGCAAAAAACTTTTTATTTATTTTCTTTTTCTTTATACTTTACTTAGTTTTAGTGGCTTAAAATTTTAATATTTTAGAGAGTGCTTTTATCGAGGATGGCGAAAAATAATCGGTAGGGGTAAAGCTTTTTTTTAAAAAAAAAAGTAGTCGGGAGTATTTTTTTTAGTAGCTACACTTTTTTTTTGTAGGTTACATTATTTTATACGTATTTTCTCTACGACTATTTTTCATTGTGTGGTATTAGTAGTACCTGATGCTATTTTGTTAAGAGATTGTCACTGGGTGAGACTAGCATGACAAGTTCGAGCGCAATAAAAGGATGATGGAGTTAAGCTACTGTTTTATTGATTCTCTCAAGACTTGGTCGTAATTTGTCCACAAAAATCGAGAATTTATGCAATTTATTATTGTTTGTTATTATTTGATTTCTTAAGAAAATGGGAATACCCTATTTTGGATCTCAAGCATACTTTCACGGATGATTTTTTAAAACTATTTTTCAGTCATCATATTTGTCATTGCACGGGTTCTATTTGCTACATGCGGGACTACTTTGAAGGATAGAAGGTGATCAAGATTAACGAAATTATGTTATTTGTGTTGGAGATGCTTAAAATAGAATTTTGTTCGAGTTGAGACGCCTTGATGAAGCTTCGTTTGGGACTGGGACTGGAACTGAAATTAGATTTAAACCAGATGTGATATCCTTTTTTATTGTTGCACCTTCTAAGTCATGTACCTATCGTGCTTACCGATCTATTTTTACCATTTTAAAGCCTGAATAAGGTTGAACTGCTTTTGGATTGAGACCATTTATGGAGATTATAGGAATGCTCATTTTTTACTTATATTTATTTTCTTTTAAATTTGAGACAAGTTTTATCCTTAACCTTTACATGAGCACATAAGAAGAAAGTTCATCTATTTTTTTTTATTGTGATTGGTAAATTTATTCTGTAATATATGTCGGTTTCTATTATCTCTCACCGCGTTATTTTTACTTGCAATGATCCGCACATCGCCGCGGGTACATATACTAATATAGAATAGGAAAGACAAAACACTTAGAATATGAAATGTCATCAAATATTAGACCCCAAGTGTACATTTTTAGAATAAAACTCCATGTTTCTTAGAATAGTTGAAGTTTAAAATAAGTGGTAATTCCAAAATGTGAGTAATAAAAACACTGGGAGTTTCAATTCTAAACTGCGTAGGACTAATGTGATATTTGGTAAAGAAAATTAAATAATTTTCTAAATTAAATAACATAAACGATATAGTTCCAAAACATGATTCCAAAGCGATGTGGGAGCATAAAACTAATGTGTTATTTGGTTTTAAAAAAAGTTAAATAATTAACTAAATAATTTGCTCAGTTAAATAATATTGTTATCTGGACATTCAGAGTTATTTTTGAATTCGAATTTAAAAATAATTAAATATCCAACTTCGTTAAGAAAATAATAATTTTTATATATTGAGATTAGCTTACATATAAAATAAAGTAAAAAGAATTTACTTAAAATATTAAATATTAAATGATTATGAAAATTAGAAAAATTCTATCTGATATAAAATACCTATATATATTATAATGTAATATGAGAATATTTTAATAAATCTCATGTTATTGATAAATTACCTAAAAATTTTAGCAATAAAGCTAAGGTAAATAAATTAAAAAATTTAGGTGTAAAAAAATCACTATTATACTTTTTTATAATTTTGTAAGGAAGTAGTAATTTCTATATATTGAAATTACTTATTCTAAAATCTATTCTATTTTAATTGAGAAGTTACAACTAACATGTACATAACTCCCTTCATGCACGCGTTTGCCGTAAGAAATATTAAACCTGAAATATAATTTTTATAATAGGCCATTGGTTACAAAATTATAATCTATAATATATGAAAGGAGAGTATTTAAATATTATTAAAAGGAAAATTTAGTTTTGGATTCTATTTGCTTAAGTTTAAAAAAAAGTTATTTATAAAATATAGAGACACGATTTATTTGAATTTGAGATGAGAAAGTATCTTTTAAATTATGATGAGAAAATTCATACAATGGATTATATAACATAACCAAAATCATAATATATGTTAATAGAATTTTATTTATGGTGAATGTCTATATTTTAGAGAGATCTTAGGGATTTTACTTGGTGGTTAAGTCACTCTTTCCCTATAAATTGAGGGGTCATATTCCATTGTAATTCATCCCAAAATTCAATAAGAATATTACTCTTTCTTTCTCTGCAATATTGTTATTGTTCTTTTATTGTTTCATAACACGTTATGAGCACAAGACTCTAACCAATTTAGTAGAAGCTATGGGATTGAGCATAATGATTGTCAATTGTTCCATGAACTTCCTTCATGATTAAATTATGGATTTAAGGTAAGTATTTTACTTTATTTTTCTGTTTTAAATTCTTTAAATTCTATAATTTGATTCTAAATGCAAGCAAAAATAATAAACTTTGATTATAACTCTTATAGAGTTCGCGAGAAATTATAACCACCCGAAGTGGTAAATTTCTATGCCTTGCCATGAAAAATTCATGCATGATTGTGGACAAAGAAGTGGAAACTCGTCCCGTTGAATTTGCTTCATTCTCATTCCCCTTAAGAGAATGTGATAGCAAAATGTGATAAGTCTGAAAGAAGACAAAATTATTACTGTGAAGGTATCAACGGATGTGGACGTGGCAATAGACGAGATTATAATCGTCACCATTTTGGTAATGAGAATAATAAAAATTCTCAAAATAATCTTTCACTCTTTGAAAGTAACATTTGCCATCGATTTGAAATGAGATTTTGAAAAGCGCATATAGATGGTTATGATCCATTCATGATGTGAAAGTGACAACATCTGATGTATGAATACATATTCATTCTTGTAAGAATATGAACGTGCTAGTGGTAGTGAATATATCACACTCACCTCTAAAAGGAGGTTTGAGATGAAATAAGAAAATAATTTCATTTTTATGGCATGAATGGTCATTGATCAGGTACCTATTGTGATTAGCCAAAATATTGTGGCAATGCAATTATTACATGGCAAAAGTAATAGAAGCAATATATCTTGCTTATAATGATTTTGACCATGATAATAATTGTATAATTTTCTCCTTGAAAGAGATATTCACCATAAGGATATTGATGAATATGTAGTAGTACAAAATTAATTGAGAGCTGTGAAAGAGCCAATTATTACTATTTTGGAGGATTGACTATCATGTCAATTTATTGTGTTGTATTTAGTCTCAAAGAAACTTATTAGGTTTCTAAAATATAAGCGGTTGGTTATATTGAGAGTATAAATATAGGAAAGATTTAATATCTTCTATTACTATAACTTGTAGTGGGATAATATGTATGTTAAAGTTACCCGCTTTATTCGTCAGTTTGTACTGCACAAATAAAAGAATACCACCATAAAGTGAATGTTTATTGATATAAAAACTCATATCATAATAAACTTGGAGTTTATTGATAATTGCACACGTCATGGTGTAAACCTAAACTTTATCAATATTGATAATTTATCCAGTTGGTATCATCAGTTTAGCCATATCAATTTAAGTTTGATGTGCAACAATGGAAGAGAATTTGCATGGGTAAACATTAAAGAACTAGAAAGTTCTTTACAAATTCTCTTATATTGCTTGTTCTCATTAATTAATAGACCAACTAAAATTGGGATTGAATCCCATGAAAATGCTGAAAATATCAAAGGTGAATATGGCCTCATTCACCTTCCATGTATACCATAAAAGATGCACCTATGAGATGGTTACATGTGCGATTATTATTAACCCGCAACCTGGTGTTTGCGAGGTAACTTGCTCAATAATTTATTTTAGAGCATAATTTTCAGATTTTCTATTCAAGATAGTTCATCTTGATAAATTGGTTTACATCACAAAGCAAAATGATTTATTGAGTGCCTCCACTTAATAGCTAAACTATTGGTTATGAGAAGAAAGTTATCTATATCAGTTTGATATACGTTATATACGAAAGTATATTACATTCTCCCCTTCCGAGTGGTTCAGGGTCAGGAACCAAATAATTTCATCTTATTATTATTGACGTGCGATGTATATTTTGATTAAGATCATAACGCACAAAGATGAATTCCCAAAGTTGAGGAAGCAAATTAGTTTTTCTAACATGATGGGGAGAGATGATAAACATTTGAGAAAAGGTTACGTGGAATTAGTTATCAATTCTCTATAAGCATGATAATGTGATAGCGAGGATTATCAAGGTGCAACATATTCATTGAAGTTAATATGGATGATTTATTCATCAAATCTCTACTGACATCAACATTCAAGAAGCTAGTGCACAAGACTGGGATGCGAAGACTCAAGGATGTGAATTGATACTCTCATCAAGGGAGTTAATACGCGTTGTACTCTTTTTTCCTTACAAGATTTTGTCCTACTGGGTTTTTCTTGCAAGGTTTTTAACGAGGCAACCAAAAGGCGTATTATTAAACATGTGTATTCTTTTTCCTTTTATAGAATTTTTTTCCCACAAGGTTTTATTTTAGTTAAGATTTTAACGAGGCACATTAACTGTTGAATAGACATTAAAGGAGGAGTGTTATAAATAAAATTTTATTTATGGTGAATAACTATATTTTAGAGAGATCTTAGGGATTTTACTTGGTGGTTAAGTAAATCTTTCCCTATAAATAAAGGGGTCATATTTCATTGTAATTCATCCCAAAATTCAATAAGAATTCTCCCTCTCTACTTTTCTCTGCAATATTCTTTCTGTTCTTTTATTGTTTCATAACAATAAAAAAAATCATCAAAAAAAATATATATATAGAACAGTGAAAGAGAGTATGCATACTAGCACTTCAAGAAAAAGGGAGGAGCCTCTAGGCTCTAACTGACAACTGCAAAAATTGGTTGAAGCAGAAGAAATGAGAAACAAAAAGCCACTGTGAAAATAGATCCTTCCTATAACCATTAATCATGCTATATTATAAGTGTGAAGACTCAAATTAAAAATTAAAAGACTAAAATAATCTTATAAAGCTGAATGACTATAATACCCTTCAACATAGTATACTTTTAAATAATTTTTGTCTAAAAACGTCAATACACATTCTAACAAAATTAATTAAAAAAAGTTTAATTGAAATAAATACAAACATAGAAGCCCTTTGACCTTCACCATTAAAAAGTAAGGTACATGAATGTGATTAATTGGGAATTCTATTAAATGATAAAGTATAATTAATTAGAAAACATTACGTCTACCTTTAACTTTTGCTCCTTTATCTTCCACACTATCCTTTGTAATCCTTTCTATCATTTAATAAAATATATAAGTTTAGATCACTTTATTATCCATTAGATATCCGTTTTATTTTAAAAATCAAAATGTTACAAAATCTATAAACAGTATTATGTGGTATTTGTAACTCCTAAAGAAGTTATTCCGACTAATCATCATACCAATATCAAAAGTGGGAACACCTTTAAGTTAAAAGCTGATTTACGAAAATATCTTTTAAAAGTTTAGTGGTCATTTTATCCCTAATACAAAAATTATCATTTTTTTCTTATTAATTTATAATTTAGCTTATTTTAAAAATCCCAAAAGTGTCTAAAAACATTACAAAATTAAAGGAGGAAGATGAAAAGACTTCTGCTTTCAAAACTTTTTATGGTCCAGGTTGCAAGCTTATGCTTCAATTGATTTCTTCTTCCCTTTTGTCCTCTTTATGAATCTTTGCATTTGATTGTTATATTCTTTTTAGCTTCTGTGATAATATATTATTGGATATCATTTTCACATTCTTATTACACCTTATATGATAAGAGTGCATAACAAGGTGTCTAATTACTTCATCACATTATCCTATTTCTCATGTTTTTGTTGGAAATTCTCTTTTGTCACAAAAATTTCGTTTTTCGTTTCGTTTTTCACTTAGCAACACTTGCAATGGACATGTAAATCTGTTTACTTTTTTTTTTTGGCCTATTAGATAAGTTTATTTTCTTTTAACTGCTTACCATGTTGGGACTTGTATTTATAGGGTAGCATGATATTTTAATAGTATTTATATTATTCTAACAAGTATGTATTAATCGACATAGAACACACATGTAATGCATGCGTTTAGAAACTAGTTAAATCTAAAAGCAAGTGGAATGCAATAGGGTAGGAGGTAACGTTTTCCAGTCTAAAGAATCTGTAATAAGTTCTTTGCAACCAAGAACTGTATATGTGAAATGTGTTTGGACCTGTGAACATCACAATTAGAAACAAGTAAGGTCAGATGTAGACTTCATAGTTCATACCATAAAGTGATTAATAAGATCAGCAAATTGGCTTCTATACTATTGACCTCTTTGACATCTGAAATACATATATAATTCCTCCACAAAAGGCAAGAAAGCAATAGACTGCTTGAAACAACCTGCACTTTGATTTTTCAAGAACAACCAAAGACACAATGTCTAATATACTTGTTGTTCCAAGGCCTCAAAGTCTGCTTACAGAAATTTAACAAAGCCTGACCTATGAGATTGCCATGCATTAGCAGTGAAGATGTATAGTTGATTGAATAGGTTCTCATCAAAGAATCCAGTAACTAAAAAATCTGGTAGACAAGAACAAACACCAATTATTATGGTTACCATATTTATCTTATACTATTTCCTTTGCTTTTCATTTTTTTTTGGTAAGCTTTTGTAATGTGTATATACCACTACTCCTAAGCTTGTTTGGATGGTTGCTACCTATTATATTATCATATTGTTACTTTAAATACAATGTTTGTTTTCATTGTTACTTTAATTTTATTGTATCATGTCGTTAAATACACTGTTATGTAACGACAAAAAGTGTCACTTTATGAAATGACGAATTTGGTGTGATGACGTTGTTTCCTTGCTTGTTTCTCTCATCTTGCCCTTCTTTATTATTAAATAATCATATTTTATCCTTTGTCCTACTTTTTTAAGTAATAATTCTACTATGCATCCTATTTGTTCTTTGTAATGGTGCAAGTTTATTCTTCATATTGTTCGTGCATAGCATCATGAAACGACGGCAAACGATATAATTTATCCAACGGTTGTATTCATCAAACAATAAAATACAGTACAATACATTATGAAACGACATGTAACAACAATCCAAACAATAGAAACCAACAAGGAACATATAAATGCAACATTATTCCCTTTAAACTTCATCCTCCTATTAGTTTAAGCTGACACCAACATAAATATTCAAGACATAATTACATATTAAAGGTCTCCTCCACCCGTTTTGAGCTATGCAGAGGCAAATTGAGCTTCGTTAATCCATAAACATGATCTATACATCTCGATCAGAAAAGAATCTAAGAAAAAAAGAAAGAATCAGAGTTGATTGATAGATTTCTCGAAATAAACAAAAAGAAAAGGAAAGATGAAACATAAATCATGGATTAATTAAGCCCTCTCGGGGACTTTCGTAAAGAGGAACCTCATGTAAATACCATGGAATAAGGTTTGCTCCTATTCACGGAGATTCCATAACTATTCCAAAAATGGAAAGTTCAACACAATTGGGACTTTTTTTCTTTTTCCTTTTTTAGTTCTTTTGATTTCATTTTCTCCTCTACTTCCTACCTACACTTTGTATATGGTCAAAATCAGGAAGCCTGATTTCGAAGTACCTTATTGCCTCAAGCTTGAGTTCGGCCAACTCGAAGTAAGGGTCGAACCCGATTTGAAGATGCACACCTCGAGGGAGCAAATCGAAGGCCTAGCACGGCCCACCTCGAGACAATATCATTTCGATGACACTCAAGAAAAAGCGAGAATCTCTCAAGGACGCGTGGATCAAGACGTAAATTATGGGATAAGATTTGTACGAGTTAGTACACGTCTGTACTAGGTTGTTATACAGCTGTACCAATAGAATTCTTTACCATAATTAACAATGTACCATACTAGGGTTGTCCTCTCCTATATAAAGGGGACCCTAATCATTTGTAAACGCAATCTCATTACTAGCAATAGAACATTTCATCATATTTTGCTCGTTTACTGTGCTCCAAGAATTGTTCTTCAGCTTTATTGCTTTTACTTTCTTATTCTTACCTTTTCGTTCCTAACCCACCTCGAGGCCCCCGAAATTATCGAGCTCGAGGTCCTTATTGCTTTGATAACACTGTTTGGTTCATCAATTCTTCTCACTTACATTTAATATTGTTTGTTTATTCACTAGTATTGAAATAACTCATATCTTTAAAACCACAAATCAAATCTAATTGTTAATACTATTTCCGAGGTAGACACACTTATCATCAGATATTCAGTCCAGGCCTCTTCCCATTTGGAACTATGCTTTTTTCCATCTTTTTAGTTTCCCCCCTCCCCTAATTCATTATCCAACAAGCTTACACCTTATTCATAAACTACACATCCCTTGTTACCTACTCTAGTTGATACCATCTCCATTCCTTTAAACTCAAAATCCAACCAATCTCTCTCCTCCTATTCCATTTCCAATGGTCTAACTCTTCTCCTAATTTTTTCCCGTTGTTCTCCATGATAATTTAAATAGGTCTCTAGTTAGGACAAAGAACAAAAGAACAAGGACAAACGACACTGAAAAGGAAGAAGGAAGCAAAACATCTGAAAAAGGGGAAATAAACTAAGGGTTATATCCAGCAATGATGAAATATGAACTGTGAAAGTAAATTATGACTTATATGAAGCATTCATGAAATACTATGAAATATAAAACATCACGCTCAACAGTTTGATAAAGACAATTCTAGGTTTCTAAAGGTAGCTATCAATAGTATTAAGCAAAGCAATTCAGATAAACACATACATAAATGGCAGCACAAGCAGGATGAAGGTTTCCTGAATGTTGGATGGCATATCCCTAGCTTCCTCTATAAAAATAATCTAATGTAGAGAACAGAGAGGCAGTTTAGTAGCTTAATTAAAAAAGGAATTACATCAATTCCTACTATTTTGGTATAGATTATTTATACATAGTAAACTTTTTAATATGAATATAGGGTTTGAACAAAAGGTATGGATTATGCGGAACCCGTAACTTTTACGTTGGTTCTACCCCAGATAAAACATACAAATTCTTAGGACTTACAAGTGAAATGTATCATGTAGCTACAGTAATTAAACTGATAGTATAAAGAATTTTTACACCTTCCGAGTAATTTCTTGTAGGTTACAGGAAGAGTTGCCTCCTGCAAATAACTTTAGATGATTTGATTGTGTGATGAATGAATTCAAGCAAAAAAACTAATTTAGAAAACTTACAAGTTTCTTCTTGACTTGAGTTACCGATTGTATATGAATCCCTGTCACTCCTGAGAAACCCTGTTACTGCTTTGTCTATGAATCGCTGTGGAAGGAACTCAGACATTTCTAAATTCCAATATCTCAACTTCTTTAGCCACATATTTTTTTTGAGGATTCTAAAACTCTAAGATTTTACTTCTCTAATAAGAACTGAGGAATAACGGGTAAATCAATTTTCACGAAACAACAACAACAACGATCAAGTAAAATCCCTCAAGTGGGTTTTGCGGAGAGAGTGTGTACGCAGACCTTATCTCTATCCCGAGAGGTAGAAAATCAATTTTCGTGAAAGAAACACAAGAAGAAAAATTGGAACACCATTTGATCTATTACTGGTAAAACATATACTCCCTCCGTTCCAATTTATGTCAACCTATTTTCTTTTTGATTCGTTCCAAAAAGAACGACCCCTTTCTATATTTGGTAATAATTTAGCTTGAACTTACAATTCTACCTTTAATAAGAAGTTTTTGTAAGCCCACGAATACTCTGGCCTCTTTTTTACTTATTTAGGACCACAAATTTCAAAAGTTTTATTTTTTCTTAAATTTTGTGTTCAATCAAACAGGTTCACATATATTGGAAATGAGGGAGTAAGACACAACATCATGCAGAAAAATGTGGTTAAGGGAAGCTAAAGGCAAAAAAGAAAGTGGTTATCCACACTGCCTTGCTCATCCCAAAAAACTCCAAAAACCATCCAAAATAAGAAAGTGGTTAAGGGAAGCTAAAGGAAAAAAGAATAAATCAATATACGCAGAGATTTCAGAGAGCTACGCAAAATTGTGGATATCCATGGAAGCAAATATTCAAGTAAATCAAGAAAACTAGCTACAAGCTAGTCCAGTCAACATGAAGCAAACGTATGAAAAGAAAATTATTCCATACATATGTATCCCTACTTTCAGAACTAGATTAACAGATATTTTCTAACAAAAGCTACATAAAGAGAGACAGATCGATCTAGAATTTAGATTTGATGAGTAAAACTAAAACAAAATTTAATGCACCTTTGAATTATGGATTCAGAATTTACAATATTTGTTTAGATTTTAGTATATCTTCACCTAAATAAATTTATAATATTAAGTTCAAATGCGCCGATTAAACATAGGCATATCCGCCTGTGCACACACGCGTGCTCACACACAGAGAGAGCAAGAAAGGAAGAGGCCCAGCAGCTACTAATTCAGTACTCAATTTTCTATTAGATATATATAACCTCAGATCTAAACTTTATTACAAGACAAATTGTGACCATGGACAGACACGG
Organism: Nicotiana undulata; assembly: GCA_005239495.1. Lineage (NCBI taxonomy): Eukaryota > Viridiplantae > Streptophyta > Magnoliopsida > Solanales > Solanaceae > Nicotiana > Nicotiana undulata. Next base: position 18,308 of record ML277983.1, read on the forward strand.
CCAACTGCAGATATAAAGAGAGAGAAGAAGAGAGGGAGAGGTTTGGTGACAGATAGAGAGGTGAGCACGTATAGCTTCAAGCATGGATGTAGTTATATCATGCAAGAAAACGCCATATGTGCTCACTCTCTTCTGTCACCTTAATTCTTTACCCCTTTATATCTGAATCTTGGAGTCTAGTCTACGGCCGACAAATTGAGGATAGACGTTTTCCACCAGAACACACCAAGAAAACCCTAGATTTAATTGAAAGCTGCTACTGTTCCATTAGAAAGCTTATTGTTTTATGATTTGATGTGTGGGAAAAAAGTTTCGACTCTCAAAGCCCTAATATAGGGATAAGGAACCAAGACAGTTCCATCACGGCAAGGAATAAATGTGGGTCTATCTTTTTTTGGTATTTTTTATATATTATTATTATATTGTTTATTTGGGAACTTCCCAGATCACAGACACCAACACCAACAGATTGAGAAATACGAAGGAGATAAGGGTTAAGGAGACATTGATGATACCATACTGCTTTTCCCCCAAAACCTCTTAACTAACTTATTAATGACCCCCATAAATTCAAATTACACTTGCCAATTCATATTATTTAATTTCTTAAGATCTTATGCATTTCGGAGACAAAGTTTAATAGTATCATACGGGCGTATTAAATAATTACACAATATGGTATTTACAATGATCTGTGTCATAAAGTAATTCCAGTGCAATATTTGATGATTACACAAATAATTATATAATTTGATATTCTTCTGTTTTAAGTAAAAGAATACTATAAATTAAGTTTCTTTCAAGTGAGGATGTTGAGTGAGTTGAACGTGCGGTCATACCAGAGGACGTAAGATTAGGAATAAAATTATCCGAGACGAAGTGGGAGTGGCACCCTTGAAGGATAAGATGCGGGAAGCTAGACTGAGATGGTACGACCATGTGAAGAGGAGAAGTAGAGATGTCCCAGTAAGGAGGTGCGAAAGGTTGGCCATGGTGAGACTAAGGAGAGGTAGAGATAGGACTAGAAAGTCTTGAGGAGAGGTGATTAGGCATGACATGACGCAACTTCACCTTACTGAGGACATGACCATTGATAGCGGAATGTGTAGGTTGAGAATTAAGATAAAAGTTAGTAAATAGACGGGAATATCTCATTTTCATGTCGGTTCCATTAGTATTAATCTCTTATTTTCATACCTTCTAATATGTGGGTTTCTTTTACTATTTGTTGATCCTTTCGTTTCGCTTCTCTACCTTTTCATAAGGTGGGTTACCCCTCCCAGATTCTACATTGTAAAATTACAATGAGTTTATTGTTATTATTGCTAATTTTCTTCCAAATGAACATGTAGTTATGTTTAATTGTGTGATAATTTTTATGTGTACATATGAAATATTGTCATCTGGTGTTCACACTATATAAATACAACCAATTCTTTATTATCCTTTGAGAATTGGAGAGTATAATTACTTACTATCAATTACTCCCTTCGTTCACCTTTACTTGGTATGTATACTAAAAATAGATTTTCATTTTTACTTGTCACTTTACGCATATCAAGAGAATGTCAATTTTTTTTTTGTTATACCTACAATATTTATTACTCATTTCAAATCATTTTCTCAAAATTTAATAAAATATGCATCAATTAGTATGGGTAGCATATTAAATTATGCACTTCATTTATTATCTTTTAAAGGGTGTAAAAAGTCAAAACGTGTCAAGTAAAAGTGAGCGGAGGAAATATAACTCTTTTTCACCAAATGTAGTATTATATTGATGCAACGAACAAATAATTGGAGTAAAGGTGTCCATAGTTTGTGATCCAACTTGAGAAATAATTTTTTCAAAATAATTCCTTTAACAAAGTAATAGAAAAAATATAATAGCTAAGTTATATGCTAGTTTGTTTGGACTTCTAGGAATCAAAACAAAGTTGAGACAATCAAGACAAGTCGATAAGTCATGACCCAAAATTCTATCAATATCGTGATGACACCTAACCTAACCCGTAGGTAAGCCAAATAGTATAATTGACTACTATAATGAGAGAAATCATTAATAATATAAATAAGATTGTGAAATAATTTAATACACTTCTCCAAGGACTGTTAGTATAAATCACGAGCCACTATGATTTAAATTTACAAAACTAATGTGGAAATAAATACAATAATTGTTCGAAAGTTACATAAACAGAAATAAAATCCTAGGCTACCAGGAACAGAGGGTAGCATGAATGCGGTATGATGGTATGTCTCCAATGTGAAACTCTGTCTTCGCAACTACTCAACTCCAAAATCTGCACGAAGGGTGCAAATGTGTAGTGTGAGTACAACCGATCCCATGTACTTGGTAAGTATCTGGAATTACCTTAGAGATTGAGTTTCAACAAGTTATCAAATAGAATCGCACACACATGGCACATGCGGCCTACATGATCGATCACCCTCGCACAACAAAGACGTCATGCCACAACATAAGTCACACCCGCACAGTAAATACCTTGTGCTGCAATATAATCTGATTTAGTATTAATTGTCACAATATAACAACACGTTCAAGAAAATTTGTTAAGAATCAAATATATTACTGCATGATGACATCTTCCTCATCTCATTATGCTACCAATAACTCAACGAAATATGAGATATCAATTCCACATAGATAAAATCATCTTCGCAACCAAATCACCAAGAAATAACAGAAGCATACATTAGAACGTCAGAACAAACACAACATATCATGTAAAAAAATGTGACACATATAAGGAATTCATAAGCACAACAAGAATGCCCCTCTTGTACTACCACACATACTTAGTCTATAAAATCACCCCAGACTATCACATAATATCCCTTACCTCTCCACGTGCACATTAACATATAAACACCACCCCTTATGCCATCACAATGAATATTTTCTATTATTTTGCGACACGCGCATAAGCCACCTTTATCTCGCCACGTGCACATTAATATATAAACACCACCCCTTATGCCTAGCAACCCTTATCTCATGTTCACATTGATACTATAACACCACAATGCAAAATAAAAAATTATCATTAAAAGGCACATTCTCATAACTCATCAATAAAGCGCACAAGGACATAATAAAAATAAAAGTTCGGATAAAGAATAATCATTGTTAAATCAAGTATAGCAACCAAGTCCAAGTAGTCATTCAAATAATCACATATGTATCACATAGTGTACACGTCCTAATCACGGCACATGGCAAGATCGAATCCGAATGTGTATTCATAGCTTACGTGTATCTATCCCCAAGACAAATATAACATAAGACTCGAGGTTTTTCACCATATTAAACATAAGGTACCATAGACTCTACATTCTCTAGCATGGTTTATAGTACTCACACAGACGATTAATTTAATAACACATTGATTCAAGAAAAATATACAACCAAATAAGGCATAGAGTAAGCTAGAATCTCCCCGATCATGAATACCCATATCACATGTATATACACCCATCACCTCATAAGTACATCAACCCTGCATGTAGCATACAATATCAAATTGTAGAAAAAATTCTCTCAACCAAAGTTAAGCAAGAAGCTTGCCTTAAACAAACCAAATCGATACTCTAGATGCGCCATCCCACTAGAATCGACCTTTGAACTGCTCGAAACTAGCCAAAAGAAACTCAGAAAAATCAAGTTATGCCATAGGAATCAAACCCAAATGATAAAGGTTGAATCTTTAATCAAATACCCAAAGTCAACCAAAACGTCCACTCTTTGCAGTCGGCAACCGAGAGATAATATACCTCTAAGAACATCCAGTCCCTAAGCCCTGAGAATACATAAACCTCCATATACGATCCCGACTCCACACATTTCTTATATACCATCATCTTATGGAAAATACTCACATAAATCTTCTGTTCCGCATAGCAAAACCTTAACATCAACAATCAATATCTTGGCGAATACCGTAATACTAGTCGGGCACCCGCAAGTCAAAATACAATGTATCTCCTAACATGCATACCCTTTAGGCGATACAAGGTAGTACTAACATCCTCTAAACATCTTAAATCTCCCACATTGTCTAGAACTCGTGACATTCCTGTAACGGACCGACCGGTCATTTTGAGAATTTAAGCTCCGTTCGGTGGCGTAAGATCTTGAACAGCTTCACATTGTGTATATCGACCTACGTGCGTGGTTGGATTCAGTTGCCGGATAATCTGGAGTCGAATTGGGAGAAAAAATTCAAATTTTGAAGCTTAAGTGATGGAAGTTGACTGGAGGTTTGACTTTGGTGTAAACGACCTCGGAATGAGTTTTGGTTAATGTCAACATCTTCTTATGATGATTTTGGACTTAGGCGCGCGTCCGGAATTAGTTTTGGAGGTCCGTAGAGTGATTTGAGGTAATTTGGCGAAAGTTAGAATTTCGGCGATTTCGGCCGATAGGTGAAATTTTGATATCGGGATCAGAACGGAATTCTAAGAGTGGTTGTAGGTCTATCGTGTCATTTATGATTTGTCTGAAAAATTTCACGTCATTCCGGGTTAAATTGATAGGTTTCGACGCGAGTCTTGATATTTGAAGTTTTGAAAATCTATAAGTTGATTTCTTGGTTTGATTTGTCGTTTTGGTATTATTTTATGTGATTTGAAACCTCAAGCAAGTCCTTATTAGGTTATATGACTTGTTCGTGCATTTAGACGGTGTCCCGGGGGCCTCGGGTGTGTTTCTGATGGGGTTCGGGTCAATCTCCTTCAAATAAATGTTGTTGTTATCTGCCTTCTGATGTCCTTCTATGCGATCGCAAACAGCCCCTCGCGTTCGTGAAGTGTTAATGCGGACCACCCCATAAACCTTCTATGCATTCGCGTTTACTCCCCCCGCGTTCGCACAGTTTTCCCCTCCTTGTTCATCGCGTTCGCATCCCACCCTTTCGCGTTCGCGTAGGGTAAATTAGAGCTGGGGGTGGGCTGTTGGTCTTTCTTCTTCGCGTTCACGGACGTTATGTCGTGTTCGCGATTCATAACTGGGCTGACTCACTTTCCCTTCTTCGCGAACGCATCCCTTTCTCTGCATTCGCGGTGCACAAAATGCCTGGACAGAATATAAGTTTTCAAAACCGAGGGTTTCACCATTTTTATCATTTTTTGACTTCTAGAGCTCGGTTCTTGGTGATTCTTTGAAGGTTTTTCACATAAATCGAATGAGTAAGTGTTCTTCCATTAAAATTAAATATATTCCATGAACTTGTTCTTGATTTTATCATTTAAATGGTATTTATAAGTTGAGAAAGATGTGGGTTTTGAAAGAAAACTTCTAAATTGAAAAATCATGATTTGAGGGACCGAATGGTATCGGAATTTGATAAAATATGTATGGTTGAACTCGTACTAGAATGGGTATTCGGTTTTTGTAAATTTTGTCAGGTTCCGAGGTGCGGGCCCGGGGGCTCGACTTTTGGGTCAATTTTTATAATTTTGTAAAGATTAAAACTTTATTATACGGAATAGTTTCTTATATGTTTTATATGTACTTTGAAGTTGCTTTAGTTGATTTTGATCTGTCCGGAGGTCTTTTCGCTCGAGAAGTTCATTTTGGAGTACCGGGTTGTCGTCTTCGAGGTAAGTATCTTGCCTAACCTTGTGTGGGGGAACTACCCATTAGGATTGAGTCTTCTATGTTGATTGTAGTCCGTGTACGCGAGGTGACGAGTGCGTACTCGGACTTATTTGCAAATAGGTTGGCCTTTTAGGATTCATAGGTCCTTATATTCCCCATGTATGAAGTTGTAATTATTACATTTGACTTCCTGATTGCTAGTTTCATTTCTTCCTGTTCAAATTAGAAATTACTTGCTTAGTGTTCCTTGTTTCTTATGTGATCTTAATTGACTTAAATGAACACTTTACCTTTCCTACCGTTGTGCCTTATCTTCCTTCATAAACTGCCTATTGACTAGAACTAGTATAATCTCGCCCTATGATTGTATAGCAGAAATTGGAATATCTATACGTTGGTGCCAAGCATGCCCGTGAGTCGTTCATTGTGAATTATATGATTTTCCCTTAAGTTCTACTTAGGTTTAGTTGATAATCATCTGTGTTGGCGGTACTTCCTTGGTGTTGCCTCTTACTGAGCATTGTTCAAACTGAGTTTATTCCGTGAAGCTAATTGTTTAAGTGAGATTGTTTATAGCTGTTTCCCTTGTTGGGATGATATTGTTTCCATTGTTGACTCCCTTGCCGGGACAGTATGCTTTCGATTATTGTTTATACTGTCGACGATATTGTTTCCATTGTTGTCTCCCTTGCCGGGACATTGTGGTTTCTATTATTGTTCATGATGTTGATGATGTTGTTTCCATTGTTGACTCCCTTGTCGGGACAGTATGATTTCTTTGATTGTTTATGTTGCTGATTCCCTTAACTGAATGCTATCATTTTATTTGTTTGGGTGAGGAAGAGTGTAAAGCATCAAGGGTGATGCCGTGCCATTTCATATGCATTATCATGTGAGGAAAGAGTGTAAAGCACAAAGGGTGATGTCGTGCCATTGTTTATATTCATTGTCATGTGAGGAAAGAGTGTAAAGCACGAAGGGTGATGCCATGCCATTGTTTATATTCATTATCATGCGAGGAAAGAATGTAAAGCACGAAGGTTGATGCTGTGCCATATTATTGATTTTAAAAGCACGAAGGGTGATGTCGTGCCATATTATTGAGAGTAAAAGAACGAAGGGTGATGCCGTGCGTAACATTGTGAGTGAGTTCATGGCACGAAGGGTGTTTCCGTGCAAGTGAGGACGAGAGACATGCATTATGATGTGATATCTGTTTCCCCGTGTTTATGTGTGCCCGTACTTTGAGTTGTTATTGTTGTAGTTACATATTTGGTATGCCTTGTTATTTTTGTCCCGTACTTGACTTTCATCTCATTGTTGTTGCCCTGTCCATGTCTCTTACTTGTTTAATTTGCTTAATTTACATGCCAAATCGGTCGATTTCTATGGGGAGGACGAGAGTAAAAGCACGAAGGGTGATTCCGTGCACTTGTTCTATTGGAAACTACGTCTAAAATACAATTATTGAAAAAGTAAAGTTTAAAGGCATTTACCTCGAAGGAAACTATATTTGCAAGGTTATTGTTTTCCAAAGGTATATTTGCAAAGAATTTATTTGAAAGAAGCTATGTTTGGAAAACATCTACTAGAAAGGTACATCTGAAAAGCTTTTATTGAAAGGAATTCGTGTTTGAGGTTTTCGTTCTGTACAGTATATTTTTATATCGTTGGAGGAAGTGTATTTTGAAGGAGACTTTACTCAAAATAAAATGATTATATTTTTAAAAAACTTTCAATATAAACTTACGATTTAAAGGTTTCACTCGGAGAATTGACTAAATTGTAGGAGTTGTTGACTAAGGCTTGAGGGGAAAATTATTGCAGTGTTGAGTTATTATTATTTTTACTGTGTTGTGGTTTCCGCTTTTGATTTTCACCCCGTCCTTTCTTCTGCGTAATATTACGATGTTCTGTATTATTTGTTGTATCTTCCTTCCGCTTTGTACTTGTTATGTTGATAATTATATGGTGTAACCACTAGACAGGTGTCATGTCATGTCATTCCTATACTTATGTCTGTTTAATTTATTAGACCAGTGGGTGTCTTGACTAGTCCTTGTCACTACTCCACCGAGATTAGTCTTGATACTTACTGGGCACCGTTGTGGTGTGCTCACGCTAATATTCTGCACATTTTTTGTGCAGATCCCAGGTTTGCATAGCAGTTGATCCATAGCTAGCAGTGCGGTTGCTATTGTGGAGACTCGAGGTAAAACCGCTTCAGCGTTCACAGTTTTGGAGTCACGTTCTTACAAGAAGTATTCATACATTGTTGTATTTATTCCGAACAGTGGTATTTAGAGATGTTAGTGTAGATTCCTTAAAGCTTATGACTTGTACTTACCGGGTTTTGGGATGATATGTAATGTATAGAGATTAATATCGAGAAGCATTCAAAGGTTTCAGTATTTTATTTATATTTACTAAATGTTAGGCTTACCTAGTCCTTAAGACTAGGTGCCGTCACGATACATTGCGGAGGAAAACTTGGGTCGTGACAATTCCTTTCAAAAATCGAAACGCAACCATGCCCATGAAATCTCAATCCCACACGGCACACCACCTCTATCAAGCTATCTTATGAAAAACACGAGGATCCCATCCTAAAATCCAAATCACTAGTAGGATAAACACCCCAACAACCAAAATCTCCCACTAACTCAATCTCAAAAAACAAAATCACAACACGTTACGAATTTCCCCATGCATGTGGAGCACATCAACTGCAAATCATGGCCAAACCATCACAAACTCCTCGGAGCTCATTTGCATATAATAAAAGTATTAGAACTACATCTCTCTAAATTAACCAAGAGTACCTCATCATGAAAATGCCTGCACTGAAGAACCCTTTAGGGAATCTAAACATGTTTCTTTTGCTTTCCTAATACCAAAGGGTGGAGTCTCTAATGACACAGAGTACTGCCTGCCTCGACACCATCCAAGGTAATCCCCAAGTTCTAACCATACTCAAATACGAAAATCCTTAAATGTCACATATAAGTCTTGAACCCATTAGAACCTTCTCGAAAGCCATTCACCTTGTTCTATATCATACTTGATCAAACCTTCCTCAAATAATATCCAATCCACAAGCACATCCTAGTCCAAGAACTAATATAACGCATGACCGTGCAATCTGATTGTCAGTTGCATACTCCCCCACTTGGATCGAAGACATATAACATATCGTTTGTAACTCGTAATACCCTTCATTCATAACAACCCAATCTCACACTATTAATCAGCTGAATACTTCATAAACTTATGTGACTCTAGTTATAAAATACTAAAAAGACTCTGCCAAGTGAATACTCACCCTATGACAGTAAAGCAAACTTCCTCAAGTGCTCCGAAATGATAGTATATAAATTCCACCGAATAGAAGGCTCATAAGAAACACACAACCTCAATCCTACCGCAAGAGATAACCCATCGGCTGGCCTCGAATCAAAATATTCCCATGAACCTACCAGGGTCACAATAACTAGGCAACCAATTAATCCTGCCGAGTCTATATTTGTCAACTAGGGATAAGAACCAACTTCATTCCTCAAATGAAAAACTGAAAGATCCACCGACACACCAACTTCTCTGATAATTTGAGTGGCTTCCTAAATTACTAAATAACATGGTTCTTTGTCTTACTCCTTACGTGTAAATGAAACAAGCAGTAAAACTAGGATATCCATTTTTATATGGAAAATCACCCAACTCAAAGCTGTAAAAACCATGACCTACCATGTAAGATTTTAACTTCAACCTCACTAAAGCAAATGAGCCAAATGTACTAATTACAAGACTTATATACCAATAACCCCATGCTTCTCCTACTTCTACTTCTTGTATCAATTACAAATTACTCTAACTTGCACACTCAAACAATGCTCCAACTAATATGTTCTAAATAACATTTTGATTATAACTCAATCTTCTATTACACATGAACTAAACATACTCAATAAAAATGACATTCATAACACACTAATGATAGAATTGAGTGTTGAAGTCAAAATACTATGTTGTGTTCTTCTGTTGATGTGCAAAATGATAGTCTTCATAGTCCATAGTGAAAGTATTTAACTTCCTAGTACTCCAAGATTTTTGGGCGTCCTGCAAAATAATTCCTTGAATTATTGTCTCCCTGAGCCATGCATTTTCTTCCAAAGCCAACTCCAACATTTTAGAGAGTTCGATAGTCTTGGTGCTCCCAAGCAAACTAGTAGAACTAGTTGGACATTTAGCCTTGATCTCATCATAGCCACACTGCTTGAGCATGACAACATAAAGAACATCATCGTGATTTTCAAACTTCAGCTCAGGTAGTGCGATATAGAGATTTTCAAACAACTTGGTTAATATGAATCCATAGGGAATATCATACTTGGGTTTAGTGGTGTCTGCAACCCTTGCCATATGCTGAATTATCGGGCTAGACAGGTTGATGGCCCTACTTGTGTCCAACAACTCCATCATAACAATGTCAAGCAAGGTGGCCTCATGCCTCCTCTTAGACCTCAGCAAAATGCAAGATTTCACAAAATGGAATAACAATCTGTGAAAAGGTGTCATGCCAGTCCTATACACCTTTTGAGGAGAATCCAATTCAAACTTCTAAGAAAACTTTCTGATCACCACAATGCTTGTATCCATATCGTTATAAATTGCAATTAAATTGAAAGTTAGCATAGAACTCAATCATTGTTGGTACACACAGGGGGAAATACTTTGACAAACATGTGTGTATATCAGTATAAGTCAAGTTTCTCTACCAACCGAGCCATACCCTTTTCATCAGTGGTAGAAAGTATCTTCCTATTCAACACTTCTGTTTTTGAACTCAGTTATCCTGTCAAGTACTCCTTGACTTAATCCTTTTATTCTTTTCTTTGCTAGGCTTCTGAGAGGTGGCAATTGTTTTGGTGGGTTTGACAACAATCTACTTCACTGATGGTTTCTTACCCTTAAGGGAAGAACCAGGTTCATCATCCACATCTAGCTCAACGACAACTTCAGCAGCAAGAACTTGCTTTCTTGCCCTCTTGTCACTCTTAGCCTCCTTGATCATTTGTGCATCAACGGCTTTTCTCTTGCTAGTAAGAGGAGTCCTAGTACGAGGAGTCACTTCCTTTCTTTCATGAGAAGTTGTTCTTGTAGGCTTTGCAGGGGCTTTCCTATTCTTCTTTCCTACCTCATACACTGACAAACCATCCTCATCACTTTCAACTTCCTCATTTCCTATGGAAGGAGTTAAGGAAGGCATAGGTTTCTCTGACCCTTCCTCTTCATGAATTTCCTCCAAAAGGGCCATGATTGTATAGTCATAGAGCCTTCAGATTCATCACATGCATTCTCTTCCTCACTTTCAGATTCAGAACCCTCAATTTCACTTTCGTTTTCTTCTTCATTACCCTAACTTTTGGAGTTATCTTCTCCCTCACTTTCTTTTTCTTCTTCGTCTTCTTCTAATCTCCCACTTTTTCACCTGTTGTTCTTCTATCTCACATTCCTTCCCTTCACCTGATTCACCCTCAATCCTTACTTTCATTTTCTTTAGAACTTTGATCCTTCTCTTGTACTTTTTCTCCTTCCTTATATGTTTCTCTCATCTTATTTGCTTCCTCATCATCATTCCAACTATTAGAACTTTCATTGGATCCTTCATTATCCCCGGTCTCTTTCTAACCTTCCCCCTCAACAACATGCAAGCCACCAACTATTTCTAACTTTTTTACAGAGCTACTACTTTCCTTTATACATCAATACTTTCTACATGTGGTGTATCACTCAATGGCTCAAGAACTCCAAATAGGGACACCTCATTTGCAGATAATTGAACATTAAGTTTTAGTGGATGAGGTTTTACCCGAGCATCCTTGACGATTGTAGGTTCCCCTTGAGAAGTATCCCCTTTTACCGTTGGTTCCTCCTTTGACACAACACAATCAATTGGCTTTTCACCCTTAACAGATTTCCTATCCTTGACCTTTCTGGGTTTGGAGGTGATTTTTTGGATGGTTATAGGTGCATGGGTGGTTGGTTTTAGAGATATAGGTGCGGCGAGGGTAGAAGCTGGAGGTGGAACAGTGATCGTGAGTGATGATGCAGGGACATTAGAGGGCATAGGGGGAGAAATAACATGTAATGGTTCAGAATTGACAGTCGATTTTGCACTTTTATTTTTCTTAGACTTCTCAATTTCTGATTTAGACCCAATCTTTGATGATTATTTTGTCTTTGAAGGTGTTTGTCTAAGCTTCGTCATGGTGAAGAGAGAACAAAGTATTTTTCTTTGTTTTTTGCCAAGGGTTGGAGAGAAACAATGAATTTTGTAGAGGTACCAAGAGATGGCTTTTAAAGAGAGTAATCATGATTTGTCTCGAAGAGAGAGAGAGTGACTGATTTGAGATCTAACGAGACTCTAATAATGATTACTTTTGACGAACGAAATTTTAGAGTTAATAGGAGTTTAATTACAACATATCTTGATCATTGATTTTGATAACAAATAGAAGTGATGCTTACTAGATTAAGGAAGTCTGAGAGCAGTAATAATTTCAATTATTAAGTTCTAATGACTTTAGACGAGATGGCACGTACCTGAGTCAGAGAACTAACTCCCTTATAATTCCTTTGTCATTTTTACAGTAAAGCTTCTGATACAATAAGTAAATATCAATGCATAGTCACCAATCAAACTTTTGGGGCAAGTATGTATACTTGGAGAAAATATGTGACCGAATCAAGCACTTGATACCTCAACCATCTACAACTATTGAGTCTTTTTCTAGACAATCATCGAGGTTCAACCTAGTGGGAGGTCTTGATAATCATAGTTCTAGTATGTTTCTTTCAAAATGGTCCCTAATCAGTGCCTTAGTGAAAATATCAACATTTTGATCTTCAGTTTTACATAAATTTATTGAGATATTTCTCTGTTCAACATTATCTCTGAGAAAATGATGGTTGATATCAATGTGCTTAGTTCTCTTATGCTTACATGAATTTTTAGTAATATTTATGGTACAGGTGTTGTCCCAAAAGATAGGAACACAATCAACAAAAATACCATAGTCTCTGACCTGCTGTCTTATCCATAACAGTTGAGCACATCAAGATGTTGCAGCTACATATTCTGCTTCACATGTGGATAGGGCCACTAAGTTTTCTTTCTTTTTTTCTCAAGACACAAGGCAAGAACCAAGGAAATGAGTTGATCTTAAAGTGCTTTTCTTGTCAATATGAAAACATGCATAGTCTGATTCAACCTAACCAACTAAGTCAAAGTTATATCCGCATGCATACCACAAACACAATTTTTAAGTTCCTTTAAGACAGCTGAGTATTTTTTTACTTCATTTAAGTGATACTCCTTGGGATTTTCCTGAAATCTTGCACATAGACTCACACTGAACACAATATTAGGCATGCTTGTGGTTAGATACAATAGTTACCCAATAATTCCTCTGTACAATTTTCGTTCCACATTTTCCCTCTTCATCTTGATCAAGCTTTGTTGCAATGGCAATAGGAGTATCAATTGACTTTGAAGAATCCATGTTGAATTCAAGAGTTCTTTGATATAGTTTGATCTGTAGCCCAAGACAGAATTTCAACTCACTCATCATGCTTATGCTCATTTTAAATTCATTACCCATCATTTTTGAAAATTCTTTGCACATTGTTTCATTTGTAGCCCCAAAAATAATATCATCCACATAACTTTGCACAATCTAACGATTCTTTCCTTTATTCTTCAAAAATAGTGTGTTGTCCACCTTACCTCTTATAGAATCATTTGTTAAGACGAATTTTGAGAGCCTCTTATACCAATGTCTTAGAGACTGCTTCAATTCATAAGATGTCTTGTCCAATCTGAAAATATGATCAGGGAGCTTTTCACTTTCAAATTCAGGGGGCTATTTAACAAACACTTCCGCTTTTAAGTAACCATTCAAGAATCCACTCTTCACATCCATCTGATATAGAGTGAATCCCATATGAGCAACAAAGGCTATCAACATTCTTATGGCTTCGATTATGGCTATTAGAGCAAATGCTTCATCATAGTCCATTCCTTCTTCTTAATTGTATCCTTGAACCATCAGTCTGGCCTTGTTCATTACGATATTTTCTTGCTCATCTCGCTTGTTCCTGAAAACCCATGCGGTACCTATAACTATTTTGTGGTTTGGTCTTTGAACTAGATGCCATACCTTGCTCCTTTAAAATTGATTAAGCTCCTCTTGTTCGGCTATTATCTAATATGGATCCTTGGGGATTTCTTTATGTTTTTGGCTCGATCTGTGAAAGAAATGCACTGAGTGCACACAAGTTTCTCAGGGATGACCTTGTTTGTACTTCTCTATTTGGATCACAAAATATATTCTCAAGGCGATGAGAACTTTAGTGTTTCCATGCTTAACTTGTATACCCTGAGATGATTCGAGAGAGGAGTAGCCTAAAGGACCCGTGCCAGTAGATGAAGCTTCACCTGTATGATTATTAATAAGTGTTTTTCTCTCTTCTTCTTGTTATTCTTGATCACTTTAATATCCTTCATGATTCCCCAATTCTCCTTCAAGTTATTGTTCAGATTCTCCAAAGACCCCTTCTTTAGTGAGCCCTATATGACAGTCTTTAGCGTGCAAACCTTTCTCAGCCATGTTATTAGATTCATAAAAAATCACATAAATATTTTCTTCCACACACATATTTTTTTTATTAAATACTTTGTATGCTTTACTATGTTATGAATATCCAAAAATATTCCTTCATCACTTCTGTCATCAAAACTTGTCTAGATCGTCTTTGCCGTTGTTGTGTACAAATCATCTACACCCAAAAGTTTTTAGGTGAGTGATGTTGGTCTTTCTTCCTCGAAGTAACTCATAGGGAGTCTTCTCAAGAATAGGCCTGCCCATGTATCTATTTAACAAGTAACAAGCAATATTGACTGCCTCATCCCAAAAGCGTTTAGGCAGTCCACTAGCAATTAGTAGGGTCCTACCCATATGTTCTATAGATTTGTTCTTTCTTTCCACCATACCATTTTGTTGTGGAGTTTTTGTTGCAGAGAAATTATGTTCAATGCCATGAATGCTTCCGAATTCAAAAAATTTAGAGTTTTCAAACTCAGTTCCATTGTTTGTTCTTATACTTGATACAATACAATCCAATTTCTGTTGAATCATTCTAACAAACACAACAAATACATCAAAGGTTTCATCCTTACATGCTAGAAAAAAGATCCACGAGTACCTAGAGAAGTCATCACCAATCAAAAATATATACTTCTTTCGTTCCTTGATTTTAACACTCATTGGTCCACATAGGTTCATGTGGAGAAGTTCCAAGTGTCTGGGGTACTATCAACCTTCATAGATTAAAAATATGACCTTACATGTTACCACTGACACATGCATCACAAACTTTATCAGATGCAAAGTTAACTTTTGATAACCCAAGGACCAGGTCCTTCGCTACCAACTTCTTGAGTTGAGACAAACTGGCATGTCCCAGTCTTCTATGCCACAGTAGTGGGTCGTCTTCCACTACACTTAAACATGTATTTTCACTCTAAGGAAGAGACATAATATATATATTGTAGACATTATTATTTCACTTTCCTTTTAGAACAATTTCATCAGTATCCTAGTTAGTAACATTACAACAACAACAACTACCCAGTAAAGTCCCACAAAGTGGGGTCTGGGGAGGCTAATGCGTACGCAGACCTTATCCCTACCCCGATAGGCCAAATAGGCTATTTTCAATCGACCCTAGGCTCAGAAAAAATAAAAACAAGAACAAAAAGAAAGCCCTAAGGATACACTCCCTTGTTGGAAGGCTACCGGTGAGAGGATATTTTTCTTTTCACCAGTCACATGTCTTGAGCATCTATTGTCAAGATACCAGTCTTGATTGCTTCCTCTCGCTTTAGCCTGCAACAGAAATCACATGTTAATCTTGGGAACCCAGACAAGTATGGGTCCCTTAGTCTAAAAAATGATGAATCAAATCTCTTGTTTCCTCGAAGGGAGAGTATTAACTGTCTTTTTCTTAATGACCTTAGTCCACTTATCTTGAACAAGGCGAATGATTGTGGGTTTTTCTTCTATTGACAAATGCTTAAGTAACCCAAAGGTATTTTTGAACTAAGCATGAATTAAGGTAGGGCAACTGTCTTTGAAGTGTCCACATTCCTACAGTGAGTTCACATATTATTATCAAAGATTCGTACATACTTAGGATCAAACCTAGGTGCAGGTTTCTTATATTCAATTCCTGATTTATTAGTGATGTAATTTTAATTTAGCTAAGTTAATGCGTCAAAATATCTATGGCACTTTCTTGGCCTAGACATTTCATACTTTTCCTTGTCAAGGTTTTCTTGTAGTACTTTATTCCTACGGTCAGCATTATATAGACTATATTTGAGTTCTTTCAGTTCTTTTTCAATATTGTTTTGCAGATCACTTATTATTCCCTTAACATTAGAAGAAGTTTGCTACTCATTATGAGAAGTGAGTTCAACGACATGAGATTCTTGACCTATCTTATCCTTCAAGATTAGCTTTTCTAGATTCAAGATATTTAAAATCAAGCTTAACACATGAAAGGTTACTTACTCACTCATCATTTTAGTACTTAACCTATCCATCTCACTCATCATGGTTACTATTATGGCCATTAGGTGTTGTTTAGACATATCATGGATATTTTCTTTTAGATTAGAGATACTTACCCGTTTGCTTCATGCCTAGCCTCTGAGTCACTCATGGCCATCATTCCTATTACTTTCTCTTCTGTCTTGACTTATTCAATTTCCATAAGGGTAACCTCAATGTTTTTTCCATAATCGGCCTCCAGAAACATCCATATATTATGAGTACATATGCCGGAAGACACCTTGTGGAGAACACTCCTTGGCAGGCTCTTATAGAGCAAGTCCTTTGCTTTAGCATTTTTCCAAATTAACTAATGATCCTCAACATCATATTCATGCTCTCTTTTGATGCACTTGCTTCCATCAATATCCACTTTCATGGATGTAATTGGTCCATAATTGACAATTATCCATAGGTCAAAATCAGTAGCCAGAAGGAACACTTCCATACACATCTTCCATTCATCGTAGTGGCGTCCATAAAAAAAGAGAGGGTCTTCTAATGTGCATTACTAGATGTATAAAGGCTTGACTTCAACACCCTCGAGCGAATCAATTACAACATAAAAGGCTAATAGCATCATCTTCTTTCTCTTCCTCTTTTCCACTTCCACTGTCTTCATATGCTACTCTGAAGGCTTGTTTCATGGTCTCAGTGAATCCCTTGCCTAGAATTTTGTCTTTGTTTAAATCTCGCTCTTTCATCTTGTCCTTTTTTCCTTTTTCAGCTATTTTCTTCTTCTATTCAATTTCTCACATTGGACATTCTTTGACCATGTGGTCCAGTTTGTTATACTTGTAACACCCTTCACAAGAAAACTTGTCAATCTGCTTATGTTTTCTATTGCTTTCTACTTTAGGTGCATTTTTGGAATTATTCATGAACCTATTGAACTTAGAAAATATTGTTAGGTCCGGTTCATCATTGTTAGACTCATCTTATTTAGATTCTGTAAGAACCAGTTCCTTATCTCTCGTTGGTTCCTCTTTGTGCAATTCCAGCTTTCTCATCTCATGATTCTTTAAGTTTCCAATCAACTCGTCAAGTGAACTCTTGTCCAACTCTTTTGCTTCTTGAATGGCTATGACTTTTGATTCCCATGACACAAGTATAATCCTTATAACCTTGCCGACCAATTCCTTAGAGGTAAATACCTTTCCCAATGACTTTAGTTAATTTGTTATGATAGTGAACCTGGTCATCATTTCCTGAATAGGTTCAAACTAAGAAGAGCTCATAGTTTCTCGTGGGCAACTCAATTCTTGATTAGTTCCTTCATGAGGAGTTTGAAGTTCATCCCAAATCTTCTTTCCATTGGAGAAGGCATATATCTTGTTATACTCATCAAGACCAAGTCTACATATGAGAATTTTCTTGGCCTTTGCATTCTTTTCCATCATCCTAAAGTCTACTACCACAAATTCAGAAGGGTGTTTGGGAACATTTTCATTTTCCCATTTTTTTGGTGGGAGTTAGTGGTCCACAATTCACTATTGTCCATAATTCATAGTCCTGAGCCGTTAGGATATCCTCCATTCTTGCCTTCCACCAACTGTAGTATTTTCCGTTAAATAGAGGTGGTCTGGTAATTGACTATCCTTCGTTGATTCTAGGTGGGGCACTTAGTTTCTTACAAAATCTCTCAAGGTGTTAACCACGTTTGAGAGAACCCGCTCTAATACCAATTGTTACTTTGGGTGACTTCCTAAATTACTAAAGAACTTGGTTCTTTGACTTACTCTTTACGCGTAAATAAAACAAACAGTAAAACAAGAACAACAATTTTTAAGTGAAAAATCAGCCGGCTCAAATATGTACCCACGGCCTACCAAGTAGGATTTTAACTTCAACTTCACTAAAACAAATGAGAAAAATGTAATGATTACAAGACTTGTAAAGAAATACCCACACACTTCTCCTACTTCTACTTCTTGTATGGATTAAAAGTTACTCTAACTTGCACACTCAGATAATACTCCAACTAACATGTTTGAATAACATCTTGATTACAACTCAATCTCCTAATACACATGAACTAAACAGACTCAAGTAAAATGACTTTCAGGACACAGTAATGATAGACTTGAGTGTTGAACTGAAAATGATTTGTTGCGTTCTTCTGTTGATGTGAAAAAAGATAGGTTTCACAGTCCATAGTAAAAGTATTTAACTTCCTAGTACTCCAAGATATTTGGGAGTCCTGCACGCAGTCAAACTGTCATTTGCTTGCAATCCCGAAGTTCTAAGGACTCCACGAATCTTGTGACTCATGTTTGTCATATATGCAGGTAGATATTTTTAGACACCAGTCCTTATCTCATCAAGAGTCATTTTAAGCAATATCATACTCCCGTAACTTTGAGTAAAAGTTGTTGCATTGTAAAGAACCTTTAGTAGCTATTTTGAGAACCTTGTTCTCAACACTCGTTCATTGGACACAATTATTAATCATCAAACCCAATTCTAAAAATTCTCAAAACTTTAATACACATCGAGATAGTGATCAAGTATCCATAGCTATTTGCATCCCATCCGTAACACCACAAGTTGTCAGTGAACCACTGATATCGAGTGCTCAACATCACGTACGAGTGAATGGAAAGAAATCAAAGGTATAAGCTTTCAATATGAAACAATGCCGCACGATAAGGAAAGTAGATAAGAAGTTTCCTATATGCCTTGTAGCCTCTTGAAGATATGTATGGACTTCATCATACGGATCGACAAGACTCTACTAGACACTTACTCATGACTTGTAGAACCTATGAACCTTGAGTTTTGATACCAACTTGTCATGACCCAAAATTCCACTAATGTCGTGGTGGTGCCTAACTCAACCTGCCAGGTAAGCCAAACAGTACAAATTACTACTACAATAAGAAAAATCATCAATAATATAAATAAGACTGTGAAAGAATTTAATACAACTGCCCCTAGCACTGGTAGTACAATTCACGAGCCACTATGATTTAGATTTACCAAACTGATGTAGGAAAAAACACAATAATTGTGCGAAAATTATATATACAAAAATGAAATCCTAGGCTACTAGGAACAAATGGCACCATGAATTTGGTACGATGGAATGTCTCCAATGTGAAAATTCGGCTTCACAACTACTCAGCTCCAGAATTTGCATGCAAGGTGAAGACGTTTAGTATGAGTACAACCAACCCCATGTACTCAGTAAGTATCTTGGCCAACCTCAAATAAGCAGTGACGAGGTTATTAAATCAAAACATGCTTACTTGCCAAGAAACTTGTGCATCATATATAAAACTAGTTAGAAGATGTGTAGAAAAAATGCATGAAAAGTGATGACTATTCAATACAAGTAAAGGATTTGTCTCAATAACAAGTCATCAATTAGAATTGAACACACTTGGCACCTCGCGCCTACATTATACTTCACCCTCGCGCGGTAAAGATGTCGTGCCACAAAATAAGTCACACCCACACAATAAAGATTTCGCACCATAACATAATTCGATTTCGTAACAATTGCCAAATAACACGTTCAAGAAAACTTATCAAGAATCAAATATATTAATGCACGATGACATATTCCTCATCTCATCAATCCAATATACTACCAATAACTCAATAAAACATGAGATATCAGTTCCATATAGACAAAACCATCTTGGCAGCCAAATTATCAAGTAATACAGAGGCAAAGATTAGCAAGTTAGAAACAATGCAATATATCATGCAAAATGCATGACACACATAAGGAGTTCATAAGTACAACAAGAATGCCCATTTTGTACAGCCACACACATATAATCAATAAACATTGCCCTCGAGCTATCACATATCATCCCCACAATGCCACCCTTATTTCGTTGTGTGAGCATCACAATGAATATTTCCCCTTATAGTGCATGCGCGTGATCCACCCTTATTTAGCCGTATGCGCATCAATAAACACAACCCTTATGATGTTGCATGCACATCTAACAGTGTGTTGTCCACCTTAAATCTTATAAAGTCATATGTTAAGAGGAATTTTTAGAGCCTCCCATACCAATGTCTTGGAGACTGCTTCAATTCATATGATGTGTTGTCTAATTTGAAAACATGATCATGGAGCTATTCACTTTCAAATTCAGGGGGATATTTAACACATACTTCCTTTTTTAAGTAACCATTCAAGAATGCACTCTTCACATCCATCTGATACAGAGTGAATCCCATATGAGCAACAAAGCCTATAAACATTCTTATGGCTTCCATTATGGCTACTGGATCAAATGTTTAATCATTTTCCATTCCTTCTTCCTGATTGTATCCTTGAACCCCAGTCTGTCCTTGTTTCTTATGATATTTTCTTTCTCATCTAGCTTGTTCCTGAAAACTCATTCGGTACCTATAACTATTCTGTGTTTTGGTCTTTGAACCAGATGCCAGACCTTTCTCCTTTCAAATTGATTAAGCTCATCTTGCATGGCTATTATCCAATCTAAATCCTTTAGAGCTTTCTTTACGATCATGGCTCGATCTTTGAAAGAAATGTAGTGAGTGCACACAAGTTTTTCAGGGATGACCTTGTTTGTACTTCTGCATTTGGATCGAAAAATATAGTCTCAAGGGGATGAGAACTTTAGTGTTTTCATGGCCTAACTTGTATACCTTGAGATGATTCGAGAGAGGAGTGGACTAAAGGTCAAGTGCCAGTAGATGAAGCTTCACCCGTCTGAGTATTAGCAAGTGTTGTTCTCTCTTCCTCTTGTTCTTCTTGATCACTTTAATCTCCTTCATGATTCCCTGGTGGTCCTTCAAGAAATTGTTCAGATTGTCCAAAGTCCCTTCTTTAGTGAGCCTTATATCACAGTCTTCAGCCTGCAAACCTTTCTCAGCCATATTGTTAGATTCATCAAAAATCACATAAATATTTCTTCCACACACATATTTTTCTATTAAATACTTTGTATGCTTTACTATGTGGTGAATATCCCAAGAATACTCCTTCCTCATTTCCGTCATCAAACTTGTCTAGATCTTCTTTTCCATTATTGTGTACAAATCATTTACACCCAAAATCTCTTAGGTGAGTGATGTTGGGTTGTATTCCTCGAAGTAACTCATAGGGAGTCTTCTCAAGAATAGGCCTGGCCATGTATCTATTTAACAAGTAACAAGCAATATTTACTACCTCAACCCAAAAGCTATGGTGCTACCCATATCTTCTATAAATTTGTTCTTTCTTTCCACAATACCATTTTGTTGTGGAGTTCTGGTTTCAGAGAAATTATGATCTATGACATGAATGCTGCCGAATTCAAGAAATTTATAGTTTTCAAACTCAGCTCCATTGTTTGTTCTTATACTTGATACAATACTATCCAGTTTCTGTTAAATCATTCTAACAAACACAACAAATACATCAAAGGTTTCATCCTTACATACTAGAAACAAGATCCACGTGTACTTAGAGAAGTCATCAACAGTCACAACTAAATACTTCTTTCCTTCCCTGATTTTAACACTTATTGGTCTACATAGGTCGACGAGGAGAAGTTCCAAGGATCTGGGGGTACTATCAACCTTCATAGATTTAAAAGATGACCTTACATGTTACCTCACACACATGCATCATAAACTTTACCATATGCAAACTTAACTTTTGGTAACCCAATGATCAAGTCATTTGCTACCAACTTTTTGAGTTGAGATAATCTAGCATGTCCGAGTCTTCTATGCCACAGTAGTGGATCATCTTCCACTACACTTAAACATGTATTCTCACTATAAGGAAGAGACATAATATATATCATGTAGGCATTATTATGTCTCTTTCCTTTCAAAACAATTTGATCAGTATCCTACTTAGTAACATTACAAATGGTTGAATTATACATTACCTCATTACCTTTATTACACATTTGAGAAATACTGAGCAAATTATGCTTGAGTATCACTACATAGTATACATCTTTTATATCATGAGAGAGTGATTTACCAACTTTACCAATACCTGTTATTTGTCCCTTCTTCCCTTTTTTAAAGGATACACTCCCTTCTTGGAAGGCTACCACTGAGAGGATATTTTTCTTTTCACCAGTCATATATCTTGAGCATCTATCGTCAAGATACCAGTCTTGATTGCTTCCTCTCGCTTTAGCCTACAACAGAAATCACATGTTAATCTTGGGAACCCAGACAAGCATGGGTCCCTTAGTCTAAAAAGGGATGAATCAAATCTCTTCTTTCCTAGAAGGGAAGAGTATTAACTGTCTTTTTCTTAATGAACTTAGTCCACTTAGCTTGACAAGGCGAATGGTTGTGGGGTTTTCTTCTATTTACAAATGCTTAAGTAACCCAAAGGTATTTTTGAACTGAGCATGAATTTAGGTAGGGCAACTGTCTCTAAAGTGTGCCACATTCCTACAGTGAGTTCACATCTTATTATCAAAGATTCGTACATACTTAGGATCAAACCTAGGTGCAGGTTTCTTATATTCAATTCCTGATTTATTAGTGAGACAATTTTAATTTAGCCAATTTAATGCATCAGAATATCTATGCCACTTGCTTAGCCTAGACAGTTCATACTTTTTCTTGTCAAGGTTTTCTTGTAGTACTTTATTCCTACGATCAACATTATATAGACTATCTTTGTGCTCTTTCAGTTCCTTTTCAATATTGTTTTGCGGATCACTTATTATTCCCTTACCATTAGAAGAAGATTGCTACTCATTAGGAGAAGTTAGTTCAAAGACATGGTTCTTAATATTCTTGACATATTTTATCTTTCAAGATCAACTTTGCTAGATTCAAGATATTTAAAATCAAGCTTAACACATGAAAGGTTACTTACTCACTGATCATTTCAGTACTTAACCTATCCATCTCACTCATCATGGTAACTGTCACGGGGGAGATTTTGGTCAGTCAAAAGTCACACCCGCGCGGCAATCAAGTTGCGCACTTGACTCAGCCTTTCCCAATACTTAGCCACATTTTCAGCAAGTTTGGCCTTAATCAATTTAGGCAGCAAATCAGTAGGAACACAAGACAATACGGGAAAATCTCAACCCTTGTATTAATTTCGAAAATATACAAAGGAACCCTCACTCGACTATGATCACAAATCGATCACAACCCCACTTTTGGCAAAGAATACAAGTCGTTCTTGGACAACACTAAGACCTGCCCAAGCCTAGCCTTAGTCCCTTTTGAAACACGTAGAAACCCTGACGTTTCTCTCTTGTTTCCCACTTAGAATTTCACACGAAATTGCACTCACACATCTGAATAAGTCCAAGGGCCCTATTTATAGCACATAGGCTGCCTTTAGGACTTGATAACACAATGACACTTGTTGTCTACAACTTTTTACACTTGTTGGGATAAGGCTAAATCAGTTCCTAACTTTTAGTTAACATCCCCAACTACTTAGGCCATGTTCTACACGAATTGGATAATGGATACAAGCATAAATCAGTCATGGGTACAAGTGGTTATGAAAATGTAACCGCCAACTACATCGGCATGTGCATTGCATGTGCCATTGACTTGGTCACCTTTGCTTTACGCCCAAGGCTTGCATTGCGCCAAGCCTCAGCTCATCTTGACATTGCTCCGCACCAATTTCTTGCCCGTAATATGCTGCCCATGAATTTTACTCACACGCCCAACGTTGTTGCTGCCCGCACACTGTCTTGGCCGAGTTTCTTCCTTGCCCATGTCAACCCTTGTTTCACTCGTGCCATTGCTTGTATTTTTCTTAACATAGCCTTGCCTTATCTATTGAAAGCCTTTGCCATCATCCCGCACTTTCACCTTGCCTTAGCTTAGCTCGCACTTGGCGTTTCCACAACCCAAAGTGCTCGTGCCACTGATTTTGGCACGCATGTCGTGCCATGCCGCCCTAACATTTCTCATACTGCCTTGTCAACTCTTTTCCAAGCATTTATTTCCTGCCCAAGACCTTGGCTAATAGTTTCCCACAACAGCCCTCATGACAATTTCTTGTCCGTCGCCCGCATGATCGTGTTGCCCGTGCATAGACCAATGACAAGACCATCACACCCTATCCTTGCCAGAGCTGCGCCACGCCCGATGTCAAACAGTGAGGTCCTAACAAACCACCCGCACCCTTTGAAATTGACCTCCTCGTCGAGCTAACTCAATTAATCAGCCCTAAGGGGTTGTTGACATACAACGCCCCTGGTGCTTCTATCACATCTACCACAATAGCATTTGCCTCCGCTACTTGATCCTGTTTTTTCGCAGCCATCATAGCACTCACCCTAGCCTGAACCGGACAATCCTTCTTCAAGTGCGGTCCACCACAAGTAAAGGAGCCTTTGAATTTGCCGCTTCTTTCCTTGCCAATGAAAGTCTCCGTTTGTCTCCCATTCTTGGCAAATCCTTCATTTTCGGCAGCTTGGACTTTCCCATTTTTCTTCCATTCCCTTGCCTTGTCTTTCTTTTCGTCTAGCTTTGAAGATTCAGCAGGGACATCACCTAAATATAAATCAGCCAACGCATCCGCCGCCGCAATAGCAGTAGAGAGGTTTTGAACATTCTGCCTTCTCAACTCTAATTGCGCGCACATCCCTTAAATCCGCTCATGAAGTTATGTAGCTTGTCTTCTTCTGCAATATTACATACATTCGACATCAAGGACGAGAATTCCTTGACATAGTCCCTCACTGTGCCACTTTGTTTCAAGCGACGCAGTCCATATCTTGCAACCCATGACGAGTTGGTTGGAAGGAATTGAGATTTTAATTCCTTCTTCAGCATTTCCCAAGTTTCAATTCTTGGCAGCCCATAATTTTCTACTTCCACAACTCGTGTACGCCACCACACTTTCGCATCATCAGTCAAATACATAGGTGTGATGGTCACCTTTTCATCATCCAGTACACAAGCAACCTGAAAATACTGCTCTATATCCCACAAGAAATTTTCCAGTTCTTTGGAACTTCTTGCACCACCATAATCTTTTGGCTCCGGAATCCTCACTTTGGTGCGTTCATCACTTCTAAGGGCAGTATTTTGCAATGCCCTTCGAAGTTGATACACTTCCTCACGTAGTTCTTCCTTTTTCTTACCGTATAAAGGCCATCTTTTCCAGCGTGGTTTCATGTCTCGCTACATAATCTGCCTCTAAAAGTGCCATCCTTGCAAGAACAGAAGAATAGGCATCTTTTTCAAGAGCCTGCCCAACAAGTGCTTCAACTGTTCTACTCTTTGGCGCAGTTTAGCATTTGTGCCACCAGCCATGTTTTCAAATATCACCGCAAAATCTGCTACCAATCGTCTTGCCACCACCACGAACCTGCTTCGCTCTGATACCAGTTGTCACGGGGGCGATTTTGGTGAGTTCAAAGTTACACCCGCGCGGCAGTCAAGTTGCACGCTTGACTCAGCCTTTCCCAACACTTAGCCAAATTTTTAGCAAGTTTGGCCATAATGAATTTTAGGCAGAAAATCAATAGGAACACAAGGCAATATGAGAAAATTCCAACCCTTGTATTAATTTCGAAAATATACAAAGGAAACCTCACTCGACTATGATCACAAATCGATCACAACCCCAATTTCGGCAAAGAACACAAGTTGTTCATAGCCAACACTAAGACCTGCCCAAGCCTAGCCTTAGTCCCATTTGAAACACTTAGAAACCCTCACGTTTATCTCTTGTCTCCCACTTAGAATATCACACGAAATGGCACTGACACATCTGACTAAGTCCAAAGGCCCTATTTATAGCACATAGGCAGCCTTTTAAGACTTAATAGCACATTGACACTTGTTGTCTATAGCTTTTGCCACTTGTCTAGCTAAGGCTAAATTAGTTCCTAACTTGTAGTTTACATCCCCAACTACTTAGGCCATGTTCTACACAAATTGGATAATGGATACAAGCATAAATTAGTCATGGCAGTCATGGGTACAAGTGATTATGAAAATGTAACCACCAACTACTTTGACATGTGCATTGCATGTGCCATTGACTTGGTCATCTATGCTTCATTCCCAAGGCTGGAATTGTTCCCAGCCTTAACTAATCTTGACATTGCTCCGCACCAATGTATTGACCGCAATCTGCCGCCCGTGACTTTGCCGCACACGCCCGATGTTGCTGCCACCTGCACACTGCCTTGGCCGAGTTTCTGCCTTGCCAAAGTCAACCCTTGTTTCACCCGTGACATTGCTTGTATTTTCCTTCACATATCCTTTCCATAGATATTTAAAGCCTTTACCATCATCCCGCACTTCCACCTTGCCTTAGCTTAGCCCGCACTTGGCGCTGCCACAACCCAAAGTGCCTGTGCCACTCATTTTGGCACATGTCGTGCCATGCCGCCCTAACATTGACCACACTGCCTTGTCAAGCCTTTTCCAAGAATGTATTGATTTCCCAAGACCTTGGCCAATACTTTCCCACAACATCCCTCATGACAATGTCTTGTCCGTCGCCCGTATGATCATTTTGCCCACGCATAGGCCAATGACAAGGCCATCACGCCCAATCTTTGCCATAGTTGTGCCACGCTCGATGTCAAAGAGTCAGGTCCTAATAGTTACTATTATGGCCATTAGCTGTTTTTTAGACATAGCATGGATAGTTTCTTTCAGATTAGAGATACTTACCCGATTTGCTTCATCTTTAGCCTCTGAGTCACTCATGGCAATCATTACTATCATTTTCTCTTCTGTCTTGATTTCTTCAATTTCCATAAGGGTAACCTCAATACGTTTTCTATAATTGGCCTCCGAGTCATCCATATTTAGATATGCAGGAGGATACCTTGTAGAGAACACTCCTTGGAAGAGACTTATAGAGCAGGTCCTCTACTTTAGCATTTCTCTGAATTAATTGATGATCCTCAACATCATATTCCTACTCTCTTTTAATGCTCTTGTTCCATCAGTATCCACTTTACTTGAAGTAATTGGTCCATGATTAACAGTTATCCATAGGTCAAAATTAGTAGCCTGAAGAAACATTTCCATATGCATCTTCCATTCATCGTAGTGACATCCATCATAAAGAGAGGGTCTTCTAATGTACATTACTATATTACAGGGGGCTCAACTTCAACACCCTCGAGAAAATCAATTAGAGCACAAAGACTAATAGCGTTGTCTTCCTTCTCCTCCTCTTTGTCACTTCCATTGTCTTCATATACTGCTATGAAGGTTTGTTTCATGGTCTCAGTGAATCCCTTGCCTAGAAGTTTGTCTTTGTTTAAACCTCGCTCTTTCATCTTGTCATCTTTCTATTTTTCATAATTGTTTTTCTTCTATTCAGTTTCTCACATTGGACATTCTTTGACCATGTGGTTCAGTTTGTTATACATGTAACACCCTTCACAAGAAAACTTGTTAATCTGCTTAGGTTTTCCATTGCTTTCAATTTAAGGCGCATTTTTTGAATTCTTCATGAACCTTTTGAACTTAGCAAATATTGTTAGGTCCGGTTCATCATTTTTAGGCTCATCTTCTTTAGATTCTTGAAGAACCAATTCATTATCTCTCTTTGGTTCCATGTGCAATTCCAGCTTTCTCATCTCACGAGTCTTTAGGTTTCTATTAAACTCGTCCAGTGAAATCTTGTCCAACTCCTTTGCTTCTTGAATAGCTATGACTTTT
The DNA here is from genome assembly GCA_005239495.1 of Nicotiana undulata. Classification (NCBI taxonomy): domain Eukaryota; kingdom Viridiplantae; phylum Streptophyta; class Magnoliopsida; order Solanales; family Solanaceae; genus Nicotiana; species Nicotiana undulata. The sequence goes on from ML277983.1 coordinate 46,214, forward strand.
GATTCCCATGAGACAAGGAGAATCCTTATAACCTTGCTGACTAATTCCTTAGAGGTAAATACCTTTCCCAATGACTTTAGTTAATTTGTTACGATAGTGAACTTGGTCATCATTTCCTGAAAAAGTTCAAAGCGAGAAGAGCTCATAGTTTCTCGTGACCAACTCAATTCTTGATTAGTTCCTTCATGAGAAGTTTGAAGTGCATCCCAGATCTCTTTTGCATCGAAGCAGGCATATATCTTGTTACACTCATCATGACCAAGTCCACATATGAGAATTTTCTTGGCCTTTGCATTTTTTTCCATCATCCTGTTGTTTGCTGCCTCAAATTCAGAAGGGTATTTGGGAACAGTTTCATTTTTTCCATTTTTTTGGTGGGAATTAGTGGTCCTCGATTCACTATTGTGAATAATTCATAGTCCTCAGCCATTAGAATATCCCCCATTCTTGCCTTCCATCAAATGTAGTATTTTCTGTTAAATAGAGGTGGTCGGGTAGTTTACTATCCTTCGTTGATTCCAGGTGGAGCAATCCGTTTCTTACAAGATCTCTCAAGGTGTTAACCATGTCTGAGAGAAACCGCTCTAATACCAATTGTTACTTTGAGTGAATTCCTAAATTACTAAAGAACTTGGTTATTTGTCTTACTCTTTATGCGTAGATAAAACAAACAGTAAAACAAAAACAACAATTTTTACGTGAAATATCACCCGACTCAAATATGTAAAACCCACGACCTACCACGTAGGATTTTAACTTCAACTTCACTAAAACAAATGAGAAAAATGTAATGATTACAAAACATGTAAAGCAATAACCACACATTTCTCCTACTTCTACTTCTTGTATGGATTACAAGTTACTTTATCTTGTACACTCAAACAATACTCCAACTAACATGTTTGAATTACATTTTGATTACAACTTAATCTCCTAATACATGACTTGTAGAACCTATGAACCTTGAGTTTTGATACCAACTTGTCACGACCCAAAATTCCACTAATGTCGTGGTGGTGCCTAATGTTGATACCCAATTTTTATCAAAAATATTTTAAATTGCATATATACCTTCAAAATCATGCATTAATAATAATTGATATTTTTTCATAATTTTTATCTATATTTTTATTAATTTATCCAGCATTTTGTTTTCAATAAATAATTACAAAATTGCATCATAAGTGATTTCAAAAGCATTTCTTGATTTAATTTATTGTTTATGGTCCTAAGAAGACCAAATTATATCATAATTAGCCAAATTGGCATCTTTTGTCTATAATTGCAATTATAGCCCAAGCATATAATTTTGTACTATTTCTTACTAGAAATTAGTCATTTGTATTTTTAAATATTAGACAATCACTTTAAAACTATTATCTATGCATGAAACTTATTTTTCATAATTGTTTGCTATTTTGTAAATTATTTTATTTAATTTGCATTGGGTATTTAACAAATAGCCTAATTTCATTTCAATTGTGGCCTAATTAAACTAGTCCCAATTCTAATTAAATTAGCCCAAACCCGAGGCCCAATCCACTATCCTACCCGACCCAATTTCCACCGTTGATCATTTTTGATCAACGAACCAGATCCACCCTTACCTTAATTAACCTAAAAGACCTACCCCATTCCCCCTCATTATCTCTTCTTCTCTGTTGTTACACTCTCCCAATCTCTCTCAAGCTCTCTGCTAAACCCTAATCTCCTCTCGCTGGCCATTGGCTCGCCGGTAATAATGGTGGTTCCACCACCATCCCTAGCCTCCATGGCTCCCTCACATGCCGGATCCTTGCTACCCTGAGGTCCTCAAGGGGACCAGAGGTTGTTCAACTCACACCCATGGTCTTTTCATGCCGTTCTCAGGCCACCCTTGGCCGTCCGAGTAAAGACCTTTCTATTTTTCGGTTAGATCCAAGGCTTCTAAGCCGGAATCTTTCTATCTCTGGGTTATCTCTCTCTGAAACCCTAACTCATCTCTTGATTCTTCAAATCTGTAACAGATCTGAGTATATTTTGAGTTATTCTACTGTTTTCCTTAAGGATCTTCCCGATTTTTATAACGTCTCTTCATCTTCAAACCTAGGGTTTCTTAACCCCTTTTCAAAATGACTTTTACTCTGATTTTCAGTATTATTCTATGATTTTTACTATGTTTAAACGCTTTATTTAAGCTTTTCCCTTTTACCTGATTAACTGTGTTAAATAAATCTAAGTCTTTTGGTCTTAATCCTGGATTATGAGAACTGTCCTTGCTTATTTGTTCATTTAATTTGTTCGCATGTCCGTTATTCATGAATACGCTCTGTGTTTCTGTGATTTTACCATATTATGTTCATTAGGGTTTCTGATTTTTGCTTCTTCCGCTTATATTATGTTTATTCTTGTTAATTCCTCTAATCAGTACTATTGTTTTAGTTGAATCCCTGATTCTGTGTGATTTTTACTTTACTATGCTTATTAGAGTTTCTGATTTTACTCCTTTCTTGCCTATGTTGTGTTTATCTCGCTTATTCTCAGAAGTTTGTGTTAATTCCCCTAATCAGTACTATGTTCTAGTTTGAATCCTTGATTTTGTATGATTTTTACTTTACCATGCTAATTAGGGTTTTCGATTTCTTGCTTCTCCCTGCCTATATTTTCCGTTCATTTGTGGTACTTTCCTTTAGTTAATACTACTCTTATTCGAATCCCTAATTTCCTGTAAGTGATACCTTTCACTAATCTCTTGTGATAACCTCCTTACTGATTTCCAACCTCTAAGTTGTTTTCTTGCCTTATTTTATGGCTGACTATGCTGTCAAATTGATTCTTATGTTATTTCCTTAATTAGAATATTATGTACCTAGCTTTAATTGCTTACTTTCTACTCATACTGTGCTGAAATTATTTCTTTATGTGTTATATTCCAGTCTTATGTGATCTCCTTCCTTATTTGTATTTACCGTTTGAAGTTAACTCCCTTAATTGAGGAGTATTTACACTGATTTTATACTAATTGATACCTAGTTCCATAATTGCTGCATGACTTTGATTCTTAC